>JAMKCH010047077.1:0-11082 GCA_023653785.1 Ophioderma brevispina
TATGGGTCACATTTCCAGAACAGTGCTTAACAACCATGATTTTCTCAATAATTAATGATAATTTTACTATACAATAAACTGTTTACAATCTTGCTTAGAAGGTACACTACCTCATCTCCATGCATCCCAAACATGGTATCCAGCTATGGTTTCTCCCTTTTAACTTCCTTGGTTTATGATTCAAATTACAAAACATAATAAAAAAAAAAAAAAAAGAACACAAAGAATAAAATAACTCTTTTAGACTATCTTGTAGGCTTGCTAACTGTATGTTAAGACATACGGGATAGAAACCAATTTTGATGTTATATCAATTGTAAAATTACCTTAGGTATTGGTATCTCAGTTGTATACCCATGTAGGGTTTTAATATGCTGCAGCTGTACACCTTAATCACATGCTATTTTTCTATTCACAAATCCTCACCACCAATTATTTAATTAGCAAAAGAATGCTATGTTCAAATCACATTTCCATCAATTGAATGAGGCATTACCATGTAGCTATCAACTAATGATCCCACCACATGGCAATCAATTCCAGTATCCAATAGCTGGTTTAACATCCAAAAAAAAACACAAAAAAAACAAACACACTTTACTACAAATTAATTTATTCTCAAAATTTTACATCGATTTGAAGAGATAGGAGGATAGATTGCTCCTACACCAATTTATGATGCACCTACCTGATTTTCCTCAACTAGAAAATGAAATTTTTCATCACACGCGCGCTGTTCTAATTAAATCCAATCAAACCGTAAACCAACCCAAATTTTATGATTTAATCAATTACAACAATCACAATTGAATAACCTAGTAACTACTGAACCTTCTATTTTGCACGCTATCATCGATATACCGTTGTCCTGAGTGTACGATCGTATTGCAATATCTGCCATTTGTCAGAAATCCCCATCATACATACTATTATTATCCATTCTTGATCAGTGGCTCTTGAAATGGTTCTCACGTGATGCAGTTGCTTAAAGTTGCTTGTTCCGATCGTCTTGGGATTAAAGGGATTAGCAGCGAATTTGCTAATCCGAAACATCGAAAAAATCATCAAAATCCATATTTTTATATGTTTGTTTACTGGATGGATGTGCGAACATAACCTGCGAGTGGGTGGCTTGAAATCCGGGTATAAAGACAATGAAGTACTTTTTATCCTTAGTCTGTAAATTTCTATACGTGCGTATCAAAAATTCCGACTTAGATCAAAAAAGCCTTTTCCCGTGAATATCACAGATTTTCAGAGTGATATTGTGCCAGATTATCAATACAGTTTGACCTCAAAAACAATAACATTTTGATCGTCGTTATTCTGTACTGGTTAAACCACAATCACTGTTTTTGTAGATTTTGAGACGCCATCTCCTGTTGGTCTATTTGCGGGAGACGGTAGACAAATTTGCGGAAAAAACTCAATAGCTTTATTTTTTCACTATTTTGGTGGTTTAATTCTACATTAAAGCAGTTAAAGGAATTGTAACACACTTAATCCCCTGACTTATAAGTTAACAAATGAATTTCCACATTTTTTTTTTATTTCTCTCGCATTATCCGCTGCTAATCCCTTTAAGAAAAAAGTGAGAGTTATCCTATAATGGCAGCACACAGATTTATCACATGGCAGCTATTGCACTACGACCTTCTACTTTCACAGATGATATATCATTTTGTTGAGCACCATATTTTTACTGCACACCCCTGGTCTCTCAAGTAATATAAATAAGTTCAAATTCTCAAGCCCCATTAATTTCATACTGCCCCCAATAACAGCAAATACATAGCTCATATTCAGTGACAGCCAAGAATATCACTTTCAATCAGTATACTAATAACAGAAGCCTAACCAACCCAAAGGCCCTGTAAACCACCGGAAAGTCTCTTTAGGCTCCCCCTCTGCAGAAGCTCAGAACGGCCACTGACTGACTTTATTCAAACAACACATTAAGTTCCGTACCCTATACAACATTTAGGCTGGTATTCTGAACGGGAGACTACTTTAGACCTGTGTTTAAACCAGGTAGTCCTACAAAGGGACCCTTTTGTCCTTTCAAAATACGTGAAGTAAATGTAACGGGTGAGAAAATTTCTCGATGGAGGGCTGGAACAGCCCATACCATGATGAATTTTTCTCACCCGTTACAGAACACTTTTTAAGTAATTGGTAAGAAAACAGAATGTCCCCTCTTGTAGGACTAACCCTGGTTTTAACCCAGGTCTAAAGTTAGTCTCCCTTTCAGAATACCCAACCTAATCTTTTTCATTCAGGGGTTTCAACCTTTTGAGCCTTTTTAGGGCAAACTATTCAAAATTGTTTTCTTTCTTCTTCATCATATTCTTGACATTTACCGTTTACTATTAGTTACACGTGTGAAAACCACAAGGACTTTCTGAGAAGTTACAAACACAATCAAGTTTTCTGAATGAACTTCACAAACGTATCCAAATTTTATTTCTAATAAATGTCGAATAGTTAAGCACGTGCTGCACCTATAATGGGTCAGTTTCAATTTTGAAAGGCACCCTCAATATTCGACTACTTAACCTAATTTGGTTGTCACGTCCCACTCATCTTGCCTTAATTATCTGGAAACATGCACTGCTACGCAAGCACAGAGTTTTATAATTTAGAAGGGTGAGGCTAAGGAACGCAGACCCCTTTAACCACAAGGTCTGTCTACCACCTTTCTTACGTCAGCTCTGATGGTTTTACTTGATATGACATGATATTAAAACCCTCTGACAACCAATCAAACGTAGATATCATAGTATACTTTATGGCTTTTCTTACCATGGTCCTGAATGGCTGATTCCCAACAGATCACCCATAAAAAACCATCACATTAATATTGAAGTTCCCAAGTGGCTTAAGCAATGCCTTGTAATCAAAAGCCTCTACTAATGTGTAGTTCCGAAAGATCTACCAGAGAGCAAATCATTTCTGCGGTTCAGTAACCCCCCCCCAGGTGGGGATGTACGGCTCTAAACTTTGGGCTTGGGATGATTTTGTCCCCTCAATGTAGGGGCCTTAAACTGAAGTTTTGAGGAATTTGCCAGGTTTGGAACTGAAATTCAGCTAAAATTTTAAAAAATCGAGGCAAATATTGTCCTCAAATGGGGACTTAAGGATTGTGAATTATGCTTAAACGAAGTTCTTAGATAACTCTGCTGGGGATGTTCAAAATGGTGGGTATAAAGGGCTGCACCTACCCAATACCACTTCCTATATCAGTGGCCCCTTTCTTATATTTTTCTACACGCAACACATTCACAGTTCACACACCAGGAAGTTGAAGGCTTTGGAACTAAAATTTCAGCTAAAATTTCGCTTCTAAGGCTACATTGGTCTCTAAAGGGGAGCTTAGAACTGAATTATGCTTCCACTGAAGGTCTTAGATACTGCTGGGGAGGTTCAAAATGGGGGGTCTAAAGCTGCACCTACCATACACTTTCCTATCTCAGTGGCCCCTTTCTTATATTTTTCTACACAACACTATTCACATTCCACACCAGGAATTTGGCAGCTTTGGAATTAAGAATTCAGCTAAAATTTAGCTTCCAATGGCATACATATTGTCCTCTAAAGGGGAAGCTAGTGAACTGAATTAAGCTTCCACTGAAGTCTTAGATACTGCTGGGGAGGTGCAAAATGGGGGTCTAAAGGGCTGCACATACGCATACCACTCTCCTATATCAGTGGCCCCTTTCTTATATTTATTTCTACACGCAACACTATTCACCTTTCAACACCAGGAATTTGCAGGCTTTGAAACTAAATCAACTAAAATTTAGCTTCAGGCCATACATTGTCTCTAAAGTGGAAGCTTAGTACTGAATTAATGCTTCCCTGAGGCTAAGATACGGCTGGGGAGTGGCAAAATGGGGGGTCCTAAAGGCTGCACATCCCCATACCGACTTTCCTATATCAGTGCTCCCTTCAACCCTCCACCCTATCATGGTCCCTGCCATGCCGATAATATACGTATGTGCCACTTGCTGTCTGGGTCTAGCCCTGACTATGCACATTGCTTTGCTATGAGTCATATTAACGCCTGACGTATAAATATCACAAATCACAGTTGACGCTTTACACAAGCCACACACAAATTATTACTATTATTGTATGGTTGTGAATATAAAGCATAAATAATCTGTGACACGTAAACACCTGCATGTTTTGCAATTTGGCACTTATCTGTGATTCTAAGTACCCCTGAAAAACAATGTTAACTGCAACACCTTGATGCTTAGCTGACTTTGAAAGCCCTCTAATACAATTTTACAATTTTATTCTGCACAAGTGTAAATCTGTATTTGGGAATTGACTTTTTCCAAGCATTACACTAAGGCCAATACAACCCAGAACTGGTGGTGATTCTGAAACTATTAAACATTGATGGCAAATTGCCTTTTCCAGATTTCTACAAGTGATACATCACAGCTGAAGTAAACAAGGCCAGAATTTGGTGTTGTGATAACAATGGAACTGTGTGCATGGAACAGTGTGAACACTAGATGCTCCCCCAGTATCCGTATTTCAACCCGACACTGACAAGACTCCTTACATGCTACTATTCTTTCCTTAATTGTGAATTATGTGTCTAATAGTGTACGTTAACACACGTGATATTTCTTTTCACACACACCAAATGTGCTATTGTTTCATTACTTGATGCACATTATTGCACCTGGGTGCAGCGACTTGCTTAATTTATCATAGTTCTCTTCACCCACAGAATAAGGTATCACTGGTTTCATTCCTCATAATAAATGCGAGAGAGTAACGGGGTTTAAACAATAACTCCTATACTTTGTTCGGTATTGAGTTTGAGGGTGACGTATATGTAATGACGTGACTCTGCATTCCCCCTCACATTTGATTGTGCTGCCTTTCTTCACGTGCAGTAAATGCTGCTTGCAATTCCTCTGGTCAGCATGTGTGTTTCTATGGTGCGAAAACCTTACACCGAGTGGCAATCATCTCAAACTTGAGATCAAACGTTATCTCTTTTTAAAGAGATTTATCAATTCAAGTCATTTTTAAGAAGACAAAATTCCATCCGTTATAGGGCATATCCAGGATCTTGCACCCCGGGTGCGCAAAAATTCAAAAAACGATCCAGGTAACGATCCAGCCCATCGCGCCGACAAGAGGTCCAGTTGGCCGCTTAAGGCCCTCGCCGGAGACCCAGGGGCCAGAAGAAAATGGGAGGAGCAGAATACCAGCGAGCCCCTGTCTCCGGCGCGGGCCTTAATCGGCCAACTGGACCCCTTGTCGGCCTGCCGCAGGGCTGGATCGTATCCTGGTCCGCGCACCCGGGTGGTGCAAGATCCTGGATATGCCCATGAATAAGGATGGAATTTTGTCTTAAAAATGACCTTGAATTTAAATCTCTTAAGAAGGAATATACTGTTTTTCAAGTTTGAGAGTGGATGTCCACTCTGTGTAGGTTTCGGCCATGGAAACACCATGCTGACCACGGAATTGCAGCATTTACATGCACGAATAAAGGCAGCACAATCAAAATGTGAGAGGGAATGCAGAGTCACATCAATGACGTCCCCCCTAGCTCAAACCTAACAAAGTATAGGAGTTATTGTTTAACCAGTACATTCTCTCCGCATTCTCTCTATGAGGAATTGAAACCATGATACCATTATTCTGTGTTGAAAAACTATGATAATTAAGCAAGTCTCTGCCAGCACCCAGGTGCAAATACTGTGCATCAAGTACTGAACAATACGCACATTTTGTTGTTTGTGAAAAAGAAAATATTCACCTTGTTTACATGTCACATTAGAACTAATTCACATACAGGCAAAGAATTAGTGAGCCATAAGAGTCTCTGTCAGTGTCGGGTGAAATACGGACTACTGGAAGGGAGCCATCTAGTGTTCCAATAGGCCCTCCACACAGTTTCCATTGTATCACACCCAGAGTCTGGCCTTGTTTACTATCATCTGTGATGTATCACTTGTAGAAAATCTGAAAGGCTTTGCACACAATGTTTCTCTTTTCCAGAACACCACCAGTTTCTGGGCTTGTCTTGGCTTAGTGTAATGCTTGGAAAAGCATCCCAATAAAGATCTTACCCGTGCGAATAAAATTGTAAGAATTGTATGATGCTTTTCAAAGTCGTAGCCTAAGCATCAGGTTGTTGCGTTAACCAATTGGATTTTTCAGGTTACTTAGAATTCACAGCTAAGTGCCATGAATGCAACATTGCAGGTGTTTTAATTTTCACAGATTATTTATGCTTTATATCACACCAACAATAATGTTAATAATTTTGTGTGGCTTGTGGTAAGCGTCACTGTGATATTTATACTCAGGCTGTCATATTTGACTTCAGTAGCAAAGCAATTTGCATAGTCAGGGAGAGACCAGACAGCCATTGCACATACGTATTATTATTCGCATGGCATGGACCATGATAGGGTTGAGTGTTGAAGGGGGCCACTGATATAGGAAAGTGGTATGGGTATGTGCGGCCCTTTAGACCCGCCCATTTTGCACCTCCCCAGCAGTATCTAAGACCTTCAGTGGAAGCATATGCAGTTCTAAGCTCCCCTGAGACATGTATGCCTTGGAAGCTAAATTTTAGCTGAATTTTATTCAAAGCCTGCAATTCCTGTGTGAACTGGAATTGGGGAGTGTTGTCTTTAAAACATTACATAAGGGGCCACTGATATAGGAAAGGGTATGCGGTAGTGCAAGCCCTTTAAGACCCCCCATTTTTGCACCCCCCAGCGAGTATCTAAGACCTTCAGTGGAAGCATACTTCATTTTCCTAAGCTCCCCCTTTAGAGACAATATGCCTTGAACTAAATTTTAGCTGAATTTTAGTTCCACCACAAAGCCTTCACTTCCTGTTTGACTGTGATAGTGTTTGTGTAGAAAAATATAATAAGGGGCCACTGATATATGAAAGTGGTATGGGTATGTGCAGCCCTTTAGACCCCCCATTTTGCACCTCCCCAGCAGTATCTAAGACCTTCAGTGGAAGCAAATTCATTCCTAAGCTCCCCTTAGAGACACTGTATCCTTGGAATCTAAATTTAGCTGAATTTTAGTTCCAACCCTGCAAATTCCTGTGTGACACTTGAATAGTGTTTCGTGTAGAATATAAGAAGGGGCCACTGATATAGGAAAGTGGTATGGGATATTCAGCCCTTAAGACCCCCATTTTTTCACCTCCCCGCAGTATCCAAGACCCTTCAGTTAAGCATAATTCAATCCTTAAGGTCCCCTTTTGGGAGACTGTTTGCCTCCGAGTTAAATTTTAGCTGCTTTTAAGTTCCAAACCTGCAAATTCCTCAAACTTCAGTTCGTAGCCCTACATTGAGGGACAAAATCATTCCTGCATGCCCAAAGTTTAGAGCCGTACATCCCCACCTGGGGGGGGGGTACTGAACCTCAGAAATGATTTGCTCTCTGGTAGACTTTCGAACTACACCATTATGTAGGGCTTTTGATTACAAGTCATTGCTTAACCACTTGGACGTCCTAATAATGTGATTGTTATTTATGGGTGATATGTTGTATCAGCCAATTCATACCATGGTAAGAAAAGGCATAAAGATATCTATTATATTACCGTTTGATTGGTGTACTCAGAGGTTATATCATGTCATTGCAAGTAATGAACCAATCAGAAGCCTCTGTAAGAAAGGTGGTAGACAGACCTTTGTGGTTAAAGGGGTCTGCAGTTCCTTTAGCCTCACCCTCTAAATTAACTCTGTGGCTTGCGTATCAGTGCATTTTTCCCAGAATAATTAAGGCAGATGTATGGGTACTGACACCAAATTAGGTTAGTAAGTCGAATATTGATGTGCCTTTCAAATTGGAAACTGACAATTATAGGTGCAGCACGTGCTTTACATTTACATTTAATTAGAAATAAATTTGATTCCGTTTGTGAAGTTTCAATTCTCATAAAACTTGATTGTTTTTTGAACTTCATTCAGAAAGTCCTTGTGGTTTTCACACGTGTAACTAATAGTAAACGGTAAATGTCAATAATAGATTAAGAAACCATTTTGATCAGTTTGGCCTCAAAGGCTAAAAAGGTGGACCCACTGAATATAAAAATTCGGTTGGTATTCTGAACGGGAGACTAACTGTTAGACCTGGGTTAAAACCGGGTATAGTCCTACAATAGGGTACCTTTTTTTTTTTTTCTTACACCATACACTAAAGTGTGCTGTAACGGGTGAGAAATTCCTCATGGATGGGGTAGAACGGCCCATCCATGAGAAATTTTCTCACCCGTTACATTTAACTTTCACAGTATTTTGAAAGAAAAAAGAGTCCCCTCTTGTATGAATCACAGACCTGGTTTAAACCAGGGTCTTAAGTTAGTCTCCCTTTCATAATACCAGCCTAAATGTTGTATAGGGTACGGAACTTAATGTGTTGTTTGAATACAGGCCGTCTCAGGCTTGCTTCTGAGCTTCTGCATAGGGGGGCCTAAAGAGAATTTCAGTGGTTAAGATAAAGAAAAAATTCAGCACCCTTTGAGGTAGGTTATTTTATTAGTATAATTACTGTAAGTTTTATATGCCTTGGCTTCAGATGACTATTGAGCTATGTAATTCTGGATGTTTTGATTGGGGGCCAGTATGAAAATTTAATGGGCTTGACGATTTTGAATTATTTCTATTACTGAGAGACCAATGTGTGTGCAGTAAAATATAGGGTGCTCAACAAATGATATATCATCGTGTGGAACGTAAGCGGTCGTACGTGCAATAGGCCCATGTGATCCTCTGTGTTGCTTCCATATTAGGATAACTCTTCCCTTTTTCTTAAGGGATTAGCAGCGTAATGCGAGAGGAATAAAAAAAATGTGGACATTCAGTTTGTTTAACTTATAAGTCAGGGAAATTGTGTACATTCCTTTACTGCTTTAATGTAGAACAACACCACCAGAATAGTGAAAAATAGTTAAGTATTTGAGGAAATTTTTGTCATACCGTCTCCCGCAAATAGACAAACGGAGATTGCTTCTCAAAATCTACACTAAACAGCTGATTGTTGGGTTTACACCAGTACAGAATAAAACATATCAATAATGTTTTTGTGTTTGAGGTCACAATGTATTGATCATCAGGCACAATATCACTCTGAAATTCTGTGATTCAACCGGTAAGGGCTTTTTTGATCTCGATTCGGAATTTTGATACGCACGTCGCACGTATAGAAATTAAAAGAATCAGATAAAAAGTTGACTGCATGCTTTAATCACGTATTTTCAGCCCCCACTTGCAGGTTATTTCGCATATCCATTCCAGTACAAACATTAAAAATATGGGATTTTGGTGATTTTTTCGATGTTTCGGATAGCAAATCACTGCTACTCCCTTAATAATCCCAAAGACGATCGGAACAAGCACCTTTATCAACTGCAATCACGTGAAGAACCCTTTCAAGAGCCACTGATCAAAATACTTGCATAATCATAGTATGTATGATGGGGATTTCTGACAAAGGCCGCTATTGCAATACGATCTTACACTCAAACAAACGATTATAGATATAGCGTGCAAAATAGAAGGTTCAGTAGTTACTAGGTTGATTCAATTGGCTATGTGTAATTGGATTCAAACAGTAAAATTTGGGTTGGTTTCATGTTGATTGATTTAATAGAACCATGCGCGGCGTGTGATTAAAATTTCAAATTTCTCTAGTTGAGAAAATCAGTTAGGTGACTCATAAATTGGTAGTAGGAAGCATCTACATATATCTCATCAAATCGATGTAAATTGAAATAATTAATTTGTAATTAAAATTATGTGTTTTGTTTTTGTTTGTGTTTTTTTTTTGTATGTCAAACCAGCTTAGTTTATCTGGCATGATTGCCAATTTGAGGTGGGATCTAGTTGATAGTACATGGTATTCATCATTCAATTGATTGGAAATTTGATTGAACATAGCATTCCTTTTGCTAATCTAAAATACTTGGTGTGAGATTGTGAATATAAAATCGTCATGTGATTAAGGTGTACAGCGGCAGCATATTAAACCATCAATGTATTACATACTGACATACCAAATACCAGGTTAATTTTTAAAATGTTTGGATTGTATAACATCAAAATTGTTTTCTATCCCTATGTCTTAACGTAGCAAGACCTACAAATATCTAAAAAGAGTTTCTTTCATTCTTATTTTTTGTACTTTTGATCATAACCAAGGAGTTAAAAGGGTAACCATCGCTGTCTCCCTGTTTGGGGGGGTATGCATTGAGTGAGGTAGTGTACCTTCTAAGCAATGCTTGTTAAACATTTTATGTATAGTAAAAGGGGGGAGGGGGTTATTTATATTACTATTGAAGAAAGTTCATGTTTTTTTTTTTTTAAGCAACTATTCTGGAAAGGGACCCATAACCACACTATTAGTACATGCATCAATGAAATTGAAGGTTAACCAACTTCTGTCATGAACAATTCTAGAGGTGCAGAAACTCCCTCTCCCACACGATGACACAACCATCAAGTTTACTGGGGAGCTTGTGAGCTAGATTATACCCCTCTTACCTTTCTGATTGTAACTCCAAATTTAACATTACATGGAGGATGTGTCGTGTGGGGGCTGTGTGGTATACATTGTCTTGCAATGTAAGGCAAATCTTAGCTGTTTGAAAACCACCTTGTTGACCACAAGTGAAGCATTGGCTAATCAACCATGTTTGGAGAACAATTACTACAACTACTCACAGTTCCTAATTGTGTTGCAGTGCCTTGAATCATTTCTCACATTTGTCCAAATTTCAGGTGCAGTAAGCAAAGCAAAAGAGAGGTACAATTGAGCTACAGAGTGGAACAGGTATGCCAGGATGCCAAGCATAAGCACGTCAGATATTCTAGAGGTCAAATGGTGGAGCACAATTTGTAGGACAATTCGCACGAAATTGTATGCTCTGTAAGATTTACAATTGGCATATTATTTGATCCAGGCAAATTTGTTTCCTTTACCTTTTCTGAACAATTTAACCCACACCTGGGGCATTTGCATGTCCTATCTATCAGCATCAATAACTGTTTTGATTGGGTCACTTTGTAAGGTATA
>JAMKCH010047078.1:0-11685 GCA_023653785.1 Ophioderma brevispina
ACATTACAAAATCGCCCTCTAAACCTTCGTTCAAAAGATCTTAAGTATATCATGATAATTTAGGAAAACAATTAATTGACGTAAAAATCCGTCGAGGTTGTGGATTACCCTCGCTGCAACAGTGTTCATTTCCAATATAAACGGTCATTTAAAGATTTAAAAAATATTTTGTGACCAAGCTATAGCCTTTAGTCAAGGTCCTTTTTTCCGATGTTTTAAGAGAGCAACCCTCCTACCGTTTACCGTTAATACCTTTGATAAAGAGGTTAGGCCGGACGTTGATGGCCGATTTGATCCACCGTTTGCTGTTCCTTTGGCATGTACTACACAGTGGGTGTCAATTCCTTCCGTATTGCCCTGAGGCGAGGGAATAGATTTTGTCTCTATGGTCATTTGGGGAAGAATTTGAGCAATAGGTGATTGAACAATTTTGGGGAAGAATTGGGATAAATGTAGCAGGGGGGAAAGGATTCTGATTTTTCTGGAAAAAATACACCCCTGTTTAATGTGTTGAGCCAAATGTTAACCCAACCATAAATGTCCTTTGTTCCATGTATTGAGATATTTTTCAGACACTTGGATACAAGGTCCTTGGGTAGCTAAATACACCACAAAAAAGGTGTACCAGGCTCATGTATGAAACAGAAATTCTTGTTAAAAAGGTGCTTGTTCGATGCCTCTGGGACCCCTGATTTAACCCGGAGTAGTATAAATTTTTTGATATCAGTGAAAAGCTGTATTTTTCTCATTATTATCATCCTTAAATTTCAGCTTCCAAATCCCCTTTGCAAAGATAAACAAAAAACTGCAGTTTTAGTGGTAACCATCAATATTAGCACATTGGATAGGCCTTGCAATCCGTTATAGCTTCTATTATCAAAACCCCAAGTTTGTTGTCCCATGATACTTGATAGTAAGTGTATGCAGGTGCCAGGCTCTCCTATACATGCAGAACTGACACGGCTAAATCGGAACACCCACCTTTAAGCAACTTTAATGGTATTTAGTTGTCTAGATATTTTATGGACGGTGCAAATTGCAGAACCTAAACCCTTAGGCCGACACACTGCCAAAGTGAGTTATCTTGGTAAGTTCTTCTATCCCCATTACACTTTCATAGAGATAAAGTTGTATTCCACATCATATCATATGTTCACATCACACATCATAAAGATAGAGGTTGCTTTCACAATTGTCCCAATCTAACCAAGATCAAGTACTGATTAACTAGGAAAGGTGCTTTGCATGACTTAAACACAATTTGCATAACAATATCTGCAGCAGGCTTAAATATCATCACCGATATCTTATCAAATTTTGATGGGTTTTGTTATCTGGTTTAAACTAAGAACAAAAAGCTAACTAATGGATAAACCTTCAAAATGATGCTATAAGTCAATATTTATTATTTATCAAAACAAACTTTTACTAGGTGGTGCATTTCAAAACCAAAGAAAGGAATGCAAATACTCAGAGCACTTGACACCACTTAATTCAGCTGAGCTAGATTAGATTGTTTGGTAAATGGGTTGAATGCCCCCACTCAGCATAATAAATTAAGTAACAGATTACAGGTTGTAAATGACTCTGTGATCCCATACACAGGTGCAACATTTGCTATTTTGATTCATGAAAGCCTTGAGGTAGGTTATTTTGACAAGTTTAAAAGTTTTGTGAAGATTAAATATTTCCTAATTCATTTGAGCAAAATAGCCTGTTTTATCAATGAATTCTGACCTTTTTGGGGTGTTTGCTAGAGGGCACATAAGGATTGCTTTGGTACTGTGTCGGTTAGGGGGGGGGGGGGACCTGTGTTTGTGTACACACGATCCTAGGTCACACCCCGAGTTACAAGGTTTCCGGCGGTGACCTATATGAGCCAGAAGCGAATGAAAATGGCTTAGCTGTTCAAATGGATTACCCTATCCGAGGAACGACTTATTTAAATGAGACCACCCTATCTGAGACCCGGGGCAGCAATATTACCATTGCGAATTTTAACTGGATTTTACACTCATTTTGGCTGTTTTATGGATTTTTATTCTGTTTTGAGCATTGATGGGGGGTATCAACACAAATCATATTCTAACGGATTCATGATGGTAATTATACTCTAACTGAAATGAAAAGTAAACTTTGATACCCTATGTGAGACATGACAGAGACATAAGTTGAATTTGATACCCTATATTTGCAAGTCTTGAGACCTACCCAGGTCTGCGTTTTTTGTAACGCGGGTGGTTACCCAACCAGAAATACCCAGTACACCCCAGGGTCTGGGTGTTGTCGTCGGTGGTAAATGTTTACTCAAATGTTAAACACTAAAATAATTGCCCACTGTTTCAACATTAAATGCAACATTTCATAGCACTTGCCATGATAATTATCCTTGGGTAGTGGCCCAAAGTTTACCCCTCTCTCGAGTGAGGTCAAAGGTCACTAGAAGACATAGAGGTCATGGCCCAAAATGGTTTCAGATCAAATTTATTGGTCTTTAACATTTGTCGATCGATTTTCATGGCACTTGGAATGCATGGGTCCTTGGTAGTGTCCCACATGGTGGGGTGACCTCATTGGAACATTGGTGACCTAATTGGACCCTTTAACCTGTTCACAAAGTGCGATGACAGACGACACATAAATTCAGGAAGCTGTATTTTTTATTTTGAATGTGATTAATGTGAACAAAGTCATGTGATACATTTAGGATTAATTGAAATCCCGTTATAAAAACCGGTATTTAATAGTACACGCAGAAGTAATTTTGATCTTGTAAGTTTGCTGCTAAGTCTATGCAATTCTATTGTAAGGGTGTACGAGCTCACGTTATCAAGGTAATAATCTTAATCAAAATGAGCAATTTTGTACTTGGGGTACAGGACATAAAAGGTGGGTGACCAGCTCATGATCCAATTTTCTTACATGTTTTCTCCCTCACATCACCGGACGGATAGGGGCTTTGGGGGAAAATTGTCAACATTTTTTCCAAAATAGGGGTCTGTGTTGAGAGGGTAAAATTTTCAAGAAAGAATATGGGGTCTTGGGTGGACATTTCAAAATGGGGGTCCGCCAGTGGCAAGGCTGAAAACGGGGGAGCCCGGTGGCCCCGGTCTTAACAAAGGGGCCCCTACACGTCACTTCTGAGATAAATGGGAACACACCACGACGACTGTGGTAATAAAAGTTGTAAAATTAAATACGGTGTAAAACACAAACTTTGGTAAATTTAAGTTCATACCATTAGAGCCTTTCCTTTCTGTCTATATGGGCCCATGAATGCCAGATTTACTAATATAGAGTAACTACCAGTTCCAAAGTTGGTCTTGTGTTGTCTCTTTACAGGTCAAAACCCGCTCTTTGATGTACGGCGGATATTTAACCCTTCGGGACCTATCACTGGAGTTTTCATGTTTTCCAAAATTTCTTTTAAAAAATTGGAAATAAAATCATTTTTAAAATAACCATATTTGGAATCAGAATGAAGAATACTTTAATGAGGCCCACTTAAGGTCATGGTTTTGAGATGACTTCCAAAAATAAACTGGCAGTTTTTTCAAAAGCCACCGACTCTTATGACCTATAACAACGGGTTGAAAGATGTTAAAAATGCACAATCACAATTTGTGTTATTATCAGGTACACATTGTATTTAAAGCAAGAGCAAACACCACCCCATATTATATGAATTGACTTGTGTGCATGGTATGTGAAACAGATGGTAATGTTTGGACACAAGAAAGGTTAAACACACATTGTGTTGAGATTCATTATGTTTGATATTAGCCCTGATGATAACCTGCTCAGTAAATTTAAACATATATCGTAGTGTGGGGTCTTGTTGAACTGGTTTTTTTTAACTGCGTACAAATGGAATACAGTTCGATATGAGTGGTTTGACCAAGATTTAAATGCAGGGTTTTTTCTACAAATTTTTAAATTGGATTCTTAATATTGTGGGAACTGGTAGGCTATGGTTGTAGCCCCATATGGAATAAAGTGGGAGGAGGGGCAGGGGTGGCCCCCCCCCACAAGGGTAAAATCATAGAGGGGTGAAACGTGGGGAGGGGAAAACAGTACAAAACTATAGGTTAACACCCCTATTTTTTTATGCAATTTATGACTTAAAACCTGTTCTTTTTCATGAATTAATCCCCTCGGCATACACCTAATACAATGTTTATTGGCTCATGTGCAGGACATACTGAGATAGTCCTGATAACCAATCAAAACCGTGCTTCTACAAACCATTTACCATCTTACAGTATTCTGATTGGCTCATTACAGGACACAACATGAGATAGCCCTATGAGTACCAATCAAATAGTGCTCTTCTGTGTTAACCCATACACTATTCTACAGTATCTCTGATTGCTCATTACTGATATTACCTTCGGAAGTGACCAATCAAAATAGTGTTTAGGTGTCGAAAAGTAGACAGGTGGCTATGCCCAGGGTGTTAAGGAAAAGAAATTTACCTATTCAACTTTCAAGAGTCAACTTTGTTCGATCGTCTTTGGGACCACCCTAATTTTAACCCGAGTAAATCGATTTTGAGTATCAGATTGAAAGGCCCATATTTTTCTCATTGTTCATCCTGAAATTTGAGGCCTCAAATCCATTACATTCCCAGATATAAAATCAAAAACCCTGTATGTGCAGGGCCAGTGCCACTTTAAGTCTGTTTTGGAATTTAAAAAAGTAAAAAAAAAAATTATATATCAGGCTTGTTCTTTTGGAAAATGCAGTGGTGTGCTCCCTAAAAAATCGCCCCATCAAAACCTTGAGGTGTGCTGTTGGCTGGGCTAAAAAATCACACACCTGCCAAATTTAGGCGTGATGTTTGGGTTATTATACATTCTTTGGAATCGATAGTTGCAGGAATCAAGCTGTAATGGTTAGTAATCATAAAGTCTCACACACACACAAACACAACACACACCACAAAGTGTAGATCTAAATAACATTAACTGTTTATTGATAAATTAAACTTGTAACAAATCTGTGTTACATCTGTAGTGAGTAGATCAGTACTTGAATTACTTTATCTGCACAGTTAACCAAAGCAAATTATCATTCGTACCAGTATTTTAAAGTCACATAGGTCACATGAGGTCACCAACATGTGGGAACACTACTCAGAGCCAATCTATCTAAGTGTCATAGAAATTGTTCGACATATGTGGATACACAAGAATTTTATAATTCTCTCCATGTTAAGGTCAATATGGTAATATTAGATCACCAAATCTGGGAATAGGCGAGGGGCATTGTAATTTAAGTTACATGTATCATGAAAATTCGATCTCATCTGTACACCAAGCAATTTTAGAATTATCATTTTTAGGTCACATAAGGTCACTTGATGGTCACCACATGTGGACAATACCCACGGGCCAATGGTATCAAAAGGTGTGTTCAGACGGTGCCCTACTTTCGAAAGTAGCGTACCAACGAAAAAGTCATTTATCATCATTAACGCCTCTTAACAACGACGCACGTCCACATGAACTAACACAACGATACCTTCCAAAGTTACCAGCGAGCGGACTTAATTCTGTCAGTGGTAAATAGCGGCGTAGTAGCGGGCCACGCCGCGCTGACCTGAGGTTAATTGCTTGAAAACCCGGGAAAAAATAAACCCATTGTTAAACATGCCAAAATGGAATCTCACGCAGGGTTTTAAAAGCGGATTATTTTGGATTCTGTTTGAGAGCAATCCAGCCCCAAACAGGGAACATCATCAAAAACAAAGTCATGCATCATCAACGAAATGTGGTCCTCGCCCAGAGGGACAGAGTTACGTCCAGTGGCCGGTTTACGGCACTTTTTTGATTCGCACTAGCTGTGATTAATTCACGATTGCTCACTTAATACAAATCATAGAAAGTTTCTAATCTCGACAAATATACAATGAATATGTACTTATTTAGAGTGAATACCGATCGAATTAATTTCTCCTCAATAAAATTATGTTGGGATTTTTTTTTCAAAACTGTTCAAAAGACTTGGCACCACTAGTGTAGTGCATAACCAACATGGGACCGAGGCTGCTGTCAACGGTACGTGATCGCGAAAAAGGGAAATCCCATTTTGCGTTGTCTCAACAATTTTATCTTGACACGGGGTTACTTCCAGATCTCGATTAACGCTCGGATCAATTTGGGTTCCGTGTTCGCTTGTTTTTCGGGGCTTTTACTACTAGATGATGATGCCATTATCAAACTAAATTGGAAACGAAACGAAAAACAGTAACTTGTACTACAGCAGCACAAGACCGCTGTCAAGTTGCTAAACATGCGACTAAAATGGCGGCGTTGTATGGTACTCCACGCTACGAATAAGTTGCACCCGGCACGATCGTTACGAGGTCACGAGAGGTCACATTAACATAGACGTCGTGAGTAAGCACTGTTACAGGCACTTACCAACGACGATCGCTCGCAAGTAGCTCGCTTTACTTTTAAGATTCTTAAAGTAAATCGTCGTTGTTAACTTGTTGTTAGCTTATAGCTTAACAATTGGATTTGTTCAAAGGCAGACTCACTAGCTTACCAATGACTGTGCTTACCAACGATCTTACCAAACGACTTAACAACGATCGTCGAACATGCCTAAGGGTCATGGAAAATCGATCGACATATGTGAATACACCAAGCAATTAAATTCTGACGTTTATTGGAAATTATCTCTAATCACCTCTAAATAACCTTTGATCCACTAGGAAGAAGGGTAGGTAAACTATGAGTCTATGGGGCACTACCCAAGGGACCAGTACACGTAAGTGGACATAAAAATGTGTGCATGTATATGGCAAAAAAGAGGGCAACATTTTGAACAAAGACACACACACAAACAGATACACAGAACATCAAAACAATCCCTATGTCCCTATTACAGATAACACAAAAAATGAAAATCAGTGTGGTATAAGAGATAGATCGTCAATTTTTCAATGGTATACAGTTGAGTAGCCCCCTCCCCGGCCCCTGTGGCACCCTAGCAATGCCCATTATAGGATTGCAGTCCGACCCGGAGTCGACCGACATGTTGAAACTCAAAATCGCATTATCAACGACAACGACACAGAGGCAAACCGCGAAATGAACATAAGTGTAAAATTACAACAAAGAGTCTCCCAATCCTCTCACTCAAAATAGCATCACAGAATTATCCTGACGTGTGGCGATGGTGTAAGATCTGAGACCAATACATCACAGTGCATATTTTGAAAATCTAACTTGAGCCCAAGCGAGGTGATGAAGGGATTCATATTATCCACATGAATTATTGGAATTTCTTCAAGAAATGCTTTTGTCCAAAATAAATCTGTAACCATGCAGACCAATTTTCTAACATCCCAAACTCTTCATCATAAAACTTGCGTTTTGTTGTTCTTTGAGTCGCGAAAGAAGTGCAGTAGCCCCAATAACTAAATCATCCATGGTAATAAATTTCCTAATTAATGTTTAACCAATGGTAAACGTAAGACGACCCATGACCTTTTTCTGAAACACACATTGTGTTGAATATTCAGCAGTCAATTGCGCGCAAAACTGAAAATGACGAGGAATCGTCTTCTGCGCATCTCCCATTCAAACGCTATAAGAATTTTTCTGGTGGGCTAAATGACCGGTCTGGCGGTATGATAATTTTACTGCAACTCCCTCATCGAGTTCATTTTTCTTCTAAAAATCAAAGCTGCATACCTGTAGTAGCGAATGTCTTTTCCTGTTTGGCAGAGGACATTTCAGCATTTGTTTTTTTTTCAAAACTGAACAGTTTTTCCCCCATTTTTTTGTAGGCTGTACAAGTAGTGATGTATTTGATGGAATGCATGCGAGAATGGTAGGCCCGATGCCCTATCTCAAGCAATGATAAAAGTACAAATCCAAGTTAGCGTATTGTTAGGGTGTGGTAATCTGTATAAAAGGACCTGTTCATAAAAAAGTGGGATAAAATGAAAACGAGTGTCCAACCCAACTGCCAAATATGATTATAACTCCCAACTTCAAGGTCACTCTCATCAGACACCTAATTTTAGGAGAAAAATACCCTGTATCAACCCGGAAGTTCGGAAGAATTTCCACAAAATGGCGACCGCTGAAATGACGGCTGTCATCACATCGAGAATCGTTGGGATATTCGTGTATGTTGCACGCATTTCTCGTTCTCTTGTTACGTGTAATCATTACTGTTAAGAAATATCAAGAATCCGGCGGTGGGTCTCAAAATGTTTAATTATCGATAATATATCGCCATGTCGGATGTTTTACATCCGACTTATCGAAACCCCAAAAGTGTATCGGTCTGTTGAACCATGGTTGAACAAATTGGAGAAATTGGGGGAGGGTCTGTGAAAGGATCAAAGGAATGTAAGGCGTGCGATAAATCGCACATCTAAGGACAATTTTAGGCGTGCGATCACACTCGCACGCCTCAAAAGACAAGGCCTGATATTTTCAGCCCTTCTAATATTGTTGTTCACCTAATACAGTTAAGGTGTGGGGTAAGGGTCATTCAATCAAGAATATGAGTACTTTATAATCCGGCCATCCCTTTTAAGTCTGTTTTAGACCAAAAAGTCAGAAATTATAATTTTTAGCCCATTCATTGTTTTTTCTAACACAACTGTTACAGGTCTTTTAGTATGGTCATCAATTAATCACATCTTTCATCTAGATACCAAGGCTTAATTTTGTATAGGCTTGGGAACACCCAGGGGTATTGGTGAAGTGTGCTAGCCATCCAGGCATGTGTCTGTATTTTGGGTGGCCATACCCATTGATTTACTAGAGCTGAAAGTTTACCAGTTCCCTATAGAGCTATGGCTTGAAGTCAATAGAACGTGATCCAATGAGTGCCTCAGCATTAGTTTTAGTGTTGCCAATAGACGGATTCTTGCTATTTTGTCACATTTTGGACATATTTCTTAAAGGGGAATCCCGATGTAAGTACTTAAATTATAGACTCTATACATTTTTCAATCTGATAGAATGGTCTGTCCCCCAAACCGCCATCTGTAAGTAGAGCTGGGACGTGACACGGTTTAACGTGTACACGACGGAATAAGAGACACGAAATGTACTACGAGCCTACGGTTTTAGAAAAAATTTGGCTCCAATGGGCTCAGGGTGGGGATATGCTTGGAATCGTTGCCCAAGCCGGATTTCAAAAATGTCTTGGCCTACTCGCGACATACACTCTAGTTACAGCCAACGTCCTGACCTTAACCGAATTTTGAAGTGTTTGAAAAATGCGGTTTTACGATAGTACGTAGTTTCCACCATAATTCTGAAGTGGATGTTCACATCTTTGGAATTGTAAACTAGCCATTTATTGATTTTTTAGCAACAAAGAACAACTAAAATTGCTTCACGGGCAACCCGTTTTAGTAGTTGCTGAAAAGGAACCCAAATTGAGCTGTCTCCTACGGCAACACCACATATTTTTGATTGGGCACCGACTGTTATGACCCTCGCGACCTACATATTTTGTTGCTATCATACTCTGAAAGTCTTCTGCAATTATCTTTGCATTAACTTTTAATTTGACATGACTATTATAAATGTCATTTGATGAAAAACCAGGAAAGTGAAAAAAGTGGGAAATTATGCTATTGCTGCATGAATTGGTGCCCTCAAACCTTACACATGACTTGTTTAAAATGATCTTTGTTTCAGAAAACCAATCCACCCAAAAACTATTTTTGTCATGAATTTATTAAACTGAGTAGTAAGTTCAGTGTTTTTTTATTGTTATGCTTTTTTATGATTAAAAAAAAAACATCACATCTGAGTGAAGAATGTTGAACCAGAAACATTGTCTTCTGCTGAATCTTTAACCTTTGCTGTGTTTTTCTTCTCTTTAACGGTATGTTTTCACAAACTTTATAGGTTCCAGACATCATTAGAAACATTCTTGAGATGGATTAAAATGGAATTTGGTATTGGAAATGCAATCTTTTGAACCAGAGGCTACAAGGTTTCATTGTTCGGTTGAAAATAGTTTCTGAATTATGCCTCAGTGTAGGCCATTTTCTGGAATTTTCCATAAAACTTAGGGGTGGGATTTTACTGATCAGGTGGGTGGGACTATTCTCAGGTCAGTACTTGTATTTTATTTTACTTGCCTAAGAATTGCATAGAACCCATTTAATTCTGCTATAACCTATTTGTCAGAAAAACCTCATCAAAAATCCTACTATGCACGATTCTTTGACCACGGACCAGTGATACTCTTGAATGGGTGGGTCGAAGAGTTACTGATTCAAGAAAGAGTAAATTAAAAGTATTCATGATATCAAACACGATGTACATGGCAGCTATTTACCTTACCTACACTGTAACCGTGTAGGGAGTGTGGGGGTGGATACCCCCAAATCCAAATGTTACCAAAAACATTCGTTTTATTAACGATTCCCTAAATGTCAACGGCTGCAATGTTGACACGATGAGTTGTCGAAAAATTTTAACACTCCAATCAATTTTGTACTTTTTGAAAATTACATAAATCAATTAAAATATTTTCGATAACTATAATGATCATTTACAATACCCGTTTCGCCCTTCTCATGCAATATAATATGAATGATACAAAAGGATGCCAAAAGATCTATTTCAGCTATTCTTATCATCATGTAGAAGATAACCAGCTAAAAAAACAAAATTGGAGCGTAACAATGAAATACTTTGATTCCGATGGAAAGATGGTTGAAGTTTACGATCTCCCTTTAGACTCTTTTCCGACACAAAATTAATGGTTTCAATACGCATTCAAATATAATTTTGGGGACAAACTCATCTCTTTTTATTATGAATATGTCTTAAAATAACCTATGTACTGTCTGTAAAGAAACTGAGGAGACTATACAAAATTTTATTTTTTAATTGCAAAAGGGTTGGTGAAGTTTGGAATGTTTCACTTACAGTCTTTTAATAAATTGTCGATTATCTTTAGTTCTTAATAAAGAAAATATTATCTTTGGATTCTCCAATAGCAAAATATAGCATTAAATACTATAATTATGTGATAAAAGGATTAATTTACAAACATAATCATAACAAACAAAAAAGAAAATGTTTTTAGTAATTATAAAAAGGAATTGAAAGCAAAGTATGGACTAGAAAAATTGATCCACTATACTAACTTCAGAAGCAGATGTGAAAAACTATGGGGCCGGTTAAAAACATTTTTTGACAGATTGTATTATCATTTTATTAACTATTATTAATATAGGTAACTATTGGTGTTTTAATAAAGGTGACACTGATTATGTGGGTCTGGTGTAATTTTGTATGTTTTCTTTCCCCGCCCAGCCATACCAAGTACGGTAATAAAAAAAAAATGCAAATGTGCCCCCCCATTGCAATTTTACAAGAAAAAAAGTCCACTTTTTGACAAAAGTCGCCCCGTCCCCTAAAAAACTCTGGTTTGGACCGGGCCTGCTATGATTGGTTTATGGGCCTTCTTCACATTCATGGTGATTTTACTTGCCTTCCAATGGATCCGGATGGTGCTTTAAAATCACTGGATGTCTTTTTATGGTCGCATTTCATAACTTGGTCTGTCAACTGATGTTGGAGATATTACACCTTTTCGGCACAAATTTGGGAAAAAAGTCCCTTTATGAACAAAAATTCGCGCTCCCTTCCCCTAAAAAATCTTGGTTGCGGGCCTGCTTATGAC
>JAMKCH010047079.1:0-11902 GCA_023653785.1 Ophioderma brevispina
CTACATACACACCAGTTATGCACACAAACCAGGTATATTTTATATTATATTATTTAGACTAATTTATAATATTTTATGTGCTCATTTATGACTTAATCTTGCTCAAAGTGAATAAATCATTGCTAATTCTTGGGGCTGTAACACTCAATACACCCTCTGAGTTTACCCTATGAGTTATAGTTTTAGTATACAATAGGCACATAACATTTCAAAGTCATTATGGGGTAAAATTTTACAGAATGGTCCGATTCTCTTCGAACTGGTTGTAAATCGTTGTCACGCTAGATAAGTAATTGTAAATAAATGCAATGTTTGACCATTCTATATAAGAAAATAGAGTTATGACTAGTGACCTCCCATAGACCCTGCAGCCCCACTCACATTTTGCATTCCAATTAGGCAACAAATATCATTTACATGAGACGAACAATTTGACACCATTCTTATAACGAACGAATATGAAATTATACCCCACTGTGTCCGTGAACCTATTTTGACTCATAACTAACCTACAGATAGGTCAAACTATACCTTTTTTAATCCTTGAAAGGTAGCGAAGATGTTGGTATACTTTTCGACAAGTTTTTTGACCCTTTTTCAGATTTTGACTCCTGTACATGATAAACCCTATACCCCCTTAAATACTTAGTCCACGCCCGTGAGTTGGTAAATTTGATGTTTTTTTTATAAGAGTTTTATGCATACCAATTCTGGAGAAAATGATTCTTTTGCGGTTAGTTTTGGGTTAAGAGTCATTAAGTTATCCTCAACTGACTGGCCTAGATATATTTTGACTGTGATTTTGACTCAAAGAAGGATAAATAACTTATATTGAGCAGGAGCAGAATATCATAGGGGCCTTATTTAAGGAATTCGTTCCCCCCCCCCCACTACAGAAAAGGTTTAACACCTGATATAGATAGTATGGACCCTCTACATCAATGCTAGGTAGGTACTCAAATTGTGGTATCACTTTTTCAATAGGGGCCAATTTAAGTTTACACAGGGGTCAAACTTTTAAAATGTCCCAATCGTGTTGAAATGTAGGCTATGCCATATTGTCCGTCTAATCATAAGAATTCCAAAAATGTATAGTTAGTACCACGTGGCCACCTACGACCATTTGGTTTGGAGTTATAGGGTAAAAATGACTAAAATGGTAAAAAAAGGTCAATCTCAATTTGTACAGGGGTCAACATTAAAAGTTAATCTTTAAGGAGATAAGGGTCAAAGAAGGTCAACGCCAATTGGATTATGTTGCCCTACGACCTATTTTGTCGCATAACATGTACAAACCATTCCTTATTTTGACACATTAAGCTAGATGAACAACTCCTTTCATTTTCAACAAATTGGAGCAACTTCTGTTTTTGACCCTTGACCTTTTTTTACCATTTTAGCAATTTTTAACCTATAAAAATATAAGCAGGTCCTACGATATTTCAAGAAATATATGATATAAACACTTTCTCATTTTCCTTTAAATCCCTGTTAAAGCGGCACTGGAACATTTTCACAAAATAGAAATTTCTTCAATTTGCTCTCAAATGATAGTCTAAGCCATTGGAAGAAAAACAGAGATATATATTTACAAATAAAAATAACATACCCCAAAAACAGATAGGGACATTGATATGAGGATAAAGACATCCAGGTAATTTATAGGCCAACTTTTAAGTTCCCATAACTTTAATCAAACAAATGTGATATTAAAATGGATATTTTGACTCGTACTCACTGCATATTAAAACCACAAGCTTATAGACCGGTCAAAAAGTGTGTATAGCGTGGGGGGAAATATGCATACGGGCGTGCCGTTCTTGTGTAACGCCATATTGCGTCGTATGCTGAAATTAAGCGTCGCGCGACGCTAAATTACCAAAAAATCGTTCTGTTTACCTCAAGGAGATGATTGGTCTTAATCATTTCGGGTGAGGCTGTTGTAACAAAGCTTTCAACCATGCAAAAAAATTTCGATTTTGAAAAATCTGGATGGGCAGACACTATTTTTCAAATGTGCCAGTGTCTCTTCAAGTGAGTCGGGGGATCGGAGTGTGTTAACGCGCTCAAGTTTCTAACTGCAGATATAGGCCTCGTCGGAAAACGCAGGACTTTCTGTTTAAAGCAAATCTCAACAATGGATTATAGATTGAATCAAATTTGACTACTTTTAAATTGTTTATATGTGATTGTCATTCGGAGCAGATTTTTAGAGAATATTTAGCACGTAAAAGGGTCGCATGCAACTGAAAACTGGCTAAAATCGAGCAAATATTTCAAACGGTCTTTTTGTATGTTGTTTTTGTTGCATTTTGCATAACATGGCGAAAATCACGTTTATAAAAGAAAGTTGCGAACAACACTGGGCAATCTATTCTGAAACGCAAGGTAATCGAGAATAAGCGGGTTCTGCACCAGATAGAACATGAATTGTCTATACAAAGTCTATTGGGGTTTTGTTTTTGGGGGGGGGGGGGGGCGTAATAGGTGTGCAGTATGCACCCTGAGTTCTCGTGGGTTTTGGTAGGGATAGGGTTAAGTGATAGTTGCAGTTAATGAGCCAACAAGTTGTTCAATTGACCAAATTCTGTCTATGTTATCCATATTTGGTGATGTCTATTTACAGAGGATTGTCAAACTCTTCCAAACAACGACTGCTTCTGACTAAGCTATCCCTTAGAATTATCTAGCATGGTATTTTAAGAGAAGTAGCTTTTCAAAAAGTATGCCGAATTTGTACCAATTAGGTAGTGAACACCCATTTTTGGTTGTCTTGGCATAGGGTTATAAGAACCAAGATCACAGTATGACAGCATGGTACCGCCCAACCTAGAGCGTCTGTAACAACAAGACTCAAGACAGGCCCCTGACAGTGACTCAGCATATTGGGGACACCTCAGAGGGCACCGCCATGGCGAGCGACAAAATTATTGCATAAATGCGATCTGCTGCGATAGCATGAGCTCATTAGCAAGATAGTCATTATGCAGAGCATAGCGGGTGATCTATGCATTGCATTATGGGCTGTGTTATGTACCTTAGCGGCGAAGGTTTGTAATCTTACCAACCGCGGAAGCTCCAAACGGGTGTGATGAATGAACGTGAACATCTGATTTACGGGAATCGGCAGACAGCCACGGTCAATTCCCATCGATTGTTGTTCCCTGTCAAGACGCACTGAAGAGAGAAAGACATCTGAACAAGTTCCGACAACAACACGGTTGCCGCACGGTTGATAAAAAAGCTGTTTTACAAATTATAGGTTTGTGTTACAGTTGTGGCAGGTACGTAAATGTCACAATTATCAAAAGAAAGACCTACTTTTTCTAAATCCTAGTGAAATTTTAGGCCCAGGGACTATTTCCTTTTGATGTTACATGTTATGAATAAACCAAAACGTCGCCAAATGTGATCGACAACATTCGGGGATGAATTTAGTATTCGCACACCACTTAAAATCGGCAACTTTAACATGCGGTTTATCCGTTAACGTAGCCCGATTCGTAGCCTGTGGCAGAATGCTAAGTTCTGCAAACAGCTTTATGTTCATGCCGTGGGCTACGCAATAAGTGCCATTGTGTGTGCACTCTTGCATGCCAAAACCTTAACAATATGATGACCTCATACATTTAGTATAATTAAGTCCAGTAGTAATCTAGTGATTATGTCAATATTGATTGGAGGGAGACAACTACATTATCATCAGGGCATCATCCTTTGTTCAATTCATGTCAAGGGTACACACCACCATTGCACGCGCCATAGACTTTGTATGTAAAATGAGGTCAGAATAATGGGCTACAACTCGAGTTATCCTCTCGTGTTTGAAAACATACTGCGCATTATATGAATACAACCAGTAGAGGATGTGTGTCTACAAACATCAAACATTGAGGAGAACATTTCGGTTACCATTTTTCGATATTGTATATGAATAATGGATGGATGAGGTTGATAACAGAAAATTAGCGCTCCGAGCTTAGATCAAATATCGGGCGAGTCGAAGACGAGCCTGATATTTTTTTTCATTTCATTTCATATATTAATTTCCATCTCAACACAATGTCATAACGACCAATATATAATTATATGAAATAGACAATTCTGGTGATTTTGTGGACCAATTTGATTTTAACAGATTTTCTTTTCTTGGCGAGGTGACCGATATTTTCTGTTATCAACCTAAAATCATCCATATTATTATTATAGGCAGAAGAAGCTGACTTTAAGAAAATAGTTTTAAAATGGTTGTCAAACTACTAAACAGAGTATTGCTTTACGAGTTGCCCAATATTTGTGCATATGTGCCGTGTGTTGGGCGGTACGCGCTAAACGCACTGTGGTATTGAACCGCAGATGCATAATATTACTGGATATTGACAGACTTCCGACTCGTACCTCGCATGCGGCTTGTGTGTTTATACGCCTATCACACGTAGATTTCATTAACATTTCGAGGTTTTTACCTTTTCAAAATTGCAGTATTACAGTCACTCCTATCTGTTAACATAATTTGGTCAACAAAAGCACAGAAGTACGAAGAATATCTCACAATTTATACACAAAAGAGGTATACGGTCATGACAACCTCGGACCGCTATAGGCTCTGTCCACTCTAAGTTGGTGTGTACCCTCAACAATTCGCCATTACAACTGCGCATGTGCGAACTTCGACCTAGCAACCTGAAAGTGAAGATACACAAGCCCACCGAGCTCTTTGCCGTGCGTGCAAATAAGACCACGAAATGAAGCTTTAAATCGACATTATTGAAAATTTAAAAATATTGTTGTTTTGTATTTTTAATTTGTATTGTAACAATTTTTTTTTATACATTATGTATTGAAAGTAGAGATGATTGAGTTGGCAAACTTTGATTTGCAGGCTTAAACACGGGCAATCAACACGGAAGTTTGGGTGACGAATTTAGCAGCATTGGCCTGTAAACTAAGTCATATTCCAGATCGTGATTTTTACACAAAAATTTGTTTTGACTTCCAAACTTAATGATTTTTATTTTCCTGCCTAAAAATAAATTGACACGACCTATTGGTGTGAGTTTTTAAAATTTACCATTTTATTCTCAAGCTGTATATAATGCATTGGGGATGAGGTCAACTCACTACCACACTAAAGACACTATCAGTGATCACCCGAAAGAGTCAAACTATTTAAAAATTTGACAAGGGAAAAAATAACTTAAAAGTGAAGGATAAGTCTGTAGAATTTTCATAAGCTCTTTTTTCGATGAAAAAAGATAGAAAACTAAGAAAAACAGCGATATTCAAAGATATTAAATCCCATTCAATATGTGGAGTAGTAAGTGTCCGTACGGACAGTTAGACTAAAATATCCGATTTTGTTAATAGTTAGGCTGCTTTTGGTCCTATCATTGGTAGGCAGTTAGGAAACCAATACTGTACAAAATGACGTCTTATTTTTGATGAATTTTTCGATTTTCTGCTTTAGCAAATCACTGATAGAGGCTTTAACTGCAATCCATGATACATGTATAAACAGTACTATTAATGTTTAGATATGGGTTTAATTGGCATACGAGTTGTTATGCTGTTAATTAGAGTGAAGAATGGTTACTACTCGTAACTAATTTAACTATTTTCAAACCCAAGGTCGTGCCGGGGATAAGTACTGATTTTGATCTAGATAGGATCAATTCAAAGTTGTGTGACCAAGGAAGCAGGTCAACGCAGCGGACTTTCCGTATTTTAACAAGAAATGAAACCAAAGGGATGGTTGTATTTGACATCATTTAGAGATAAATTGTAACTCTCTCGTATGATGAGTATGGTATGCATGTTTGTAACTTCCCATATATTTTTATTCTTAGGACCCAAGATAGGATCTAAATCTGTAAATAAAGACGGTGTTTCGTCTAAATGGACAAACATCAGACTGGATGCAGGTTCGTTCAGGACCCGTCGCCCTCTCTAAAATTCAATATGAAAAAGAGGGGAAAAATCCCTAGAGGCCACCTTAGTTTTAGAATGCATTGTGTAAACAACATGACTCAGCAGGGTCAGATGCGGTCATGAGATCATCAATCAATGTTGCCAAAACAGCATATAGAAATGTTGATTATTTTTAAAGATTTAACAGTTAGTTTATAAATTATTTTTTTAAAAGAAATTAGCAGACTGCAGATTGCACTGGCTATTTTCCCTTTCCTTGTCTACGCGAACCCTACTGTGTGGGGGATATGTTTTGATGCTTGAGGATGGGGTGCACTTGAGACTTTAAGAAACACAGTTTATTGTTTGGGGATATCTATTGACATAAAATTTCATGAAGCCATTTACTATCAAAGTAAGAAAAGCTTCCCTTCTTTGTAGTCAGTTAGTAGACGTTCATGCAGGGTTGGTGGCTTCGTGCAGAGCTTGTTGTTCTTACACTGACACGCATGGGGCCTCAAACAGCACCAAGTGGCAATCTCGAAGTAGCTAAATGGGGGCCAGTGCTTAACCCCCTCCTCCTCTAGTCAACCATCCATCTGTCGGTCAACTAAGGGTCAGGCAATTTAATACCATTCCAGTTCAGAAGCTCTTATATCCGGGATTTAATGCTCCGAGCGTGCCAAGTCCTCCGGCACTTCGTCTGGTTTTCCTCTACACAAAGTTGCACAGTACTTGCTACACCAGGGCCTTTTCTACCTTGTTGTTTTGAGTCCTCTCCACTATCACGAAAAATCTTCAAAGCTTTTACATTCCAATGCCGAATTCCTCTAAAGGATGGGCCATGATCGCCTCATCCATTAAAATATAACTAACAATACGAAAATCGCAAAAAAGTAGATAAAAGCAACGATAGAAAAGAATTTTACCGACGGTCGACGTGCGTTACTATGGACACGGCGATTTGTTGTCTCCAAGATGGCGGAATTACCCAGCATTCATTAGCGCCGCCGATGGCGCAAACGGCTTATAACACAGGAACTTATGAAACTGCTGTGCCACAATTTCCAATAATTTCCTGATTTTCACAGTGTTCTACGGAGGCATTTGGATAAGAAGGTTTCACAATTTTTCGGTCATTATTTTAAAGGCCATGAGAATGAAGAGTTTTAATTTGGTCGGACAATTTTTCAAAAGGCTGCGGCTATATTTCAGTGTCATTATTTTCATTATGTACATTTTTATTATTGACTTGGTGTTCACGGGTTGGCAGCCAGAGCTGACGGATCGATCACATCAAGAAATGTGTCATGTTCAGAGACTGCGTCATGTAGTCTATTGTTATTGCGTAATTGTACGTGTACCCTTTTCTAGCTGTTTGATTTAAAATTGATTTTGTGATGAAGAGCATTTTTTATGCAAATAATGATTTTTTTTTACATATGAAAGATTTCGCGCAGGTTTTGGAGAATGCGGGCGGCGGACGCAAATCTAAAACTTTCATTCCCATGGCCTAATCTGAAAAGTGTTTTCAATGAAAGAAAAATACTTCCTTTAAAATGAGGGGTCTTTCAAATACGTAGCCCAAGTATGCGCTGAGTTACAGACAAAATTCATGCCAAAATGCCTCCAAAATCCTGTGTGGCGAAGTTGTGAAAAGAACATGTACAATGTACACTTTGTATGTGACTTCGCAACTACTCCTATTCTACTGTATCGGAAGGTGGTAATTTCTCCACAAAATGGTCTTTGTGCTTTAGTGCTTCGACCCCATAAAACCTGGTGTTCACTATAGGATTAGTTCATGATCCAAACTTTCACCATCTGTTTTAGAAGTTCTTAGATTTAGTTTTAAAGTTTTAGATCAATTTTAGTGATTTTTCCCATTGAAACCATGCAGTGAAACAATTTTAGTGCTGTACAGGCGCTATCAGCCTGATACTGTAAACGAACACTCCTTAGATGTTGGTCATGTGAACTTCTTAATTTGGATTTGTTTGGGCTGAGTTTGCACGACTTCACAGCACAAGACTCTTTGGATAAGCAAGTTGCTTCTTCTGGAGGTTATGATTTAAGATTCAAGATGAGGTGCGTTCAGTCTTTTCTGTGATTCTAGGTAGTTTGACTCATATTTATTGTATTTCGGTTCTTAGGAAGACTGAGGGGCTGAGGATGTAAACAAATGACATCTTGTGTCTACACGGTCATGGAGAGATGTGTCCAGTGGTTTTCAATATACCTTCCTCTGTGTTAGTGGGTATTATATAACTCCTAATAGATCCCTGTCATCTGATTGGTTAAAAGTGGAGGCATTAAATCAACTAGCTGCAAAATTGAACCAAAAAATGACTATTTCCCTGGGAGAGCGGGGCACTCATTCATGACCTATACCCGTGGACACCTCTTCCCACCATAGAGACTGCTGTACGGACCATATATCCATCCGTATTATAGTGTAAAAAACATATTGAAGCTGGTGTAAGAGATGAATATAAGAACCCCTGATCGTATTTTCCTGGTATTTTGTTTACTCGATGTGGGGAGGCTGTGCGGTAGTGAAAGTATGATACAAACCGGGGATACAAACAAGAGCAAGGGAATGCGGAATCGCAGCATCAGTAGGCCATCAGCTTTAGGTTGTTACGCTCGTACTTGAAACTATCCCCTCTGCTGTTGTTTGACAGCGATCTGTCATAGCGCATCGCCCGGCGTACGCGCTTTGCTCTTGCGAAATAAAAGGGCTGCGCCCATGGCATCGGCACCAGGTTTGACGGGTCGCTGGCAAACGGTTTTCGACCGTTGATAAGCACCTAGATCCAAAGATTTATGAGACAACAGAGACAACATTGTGTCTATAAGTGATTGTAACAGAAATATAAGTTGGAATTATCACATTAGTCGTGATGTGTGTGTGGTTTATCGTGTTAGTAGCTGGAAGCGGTGATGTAGAAGTGCGAATTCGGGAATTCGGAGACTGCTAAGGAAAATTTGTACACATCTTGCCGACAAAAAAAATGGCCAGAAGTCGATAAGGCGATCCGTTTGGACTCCAACCTCACTTCCTCAACACAAGAAAGGTTGATGCAATTCTTGACAAGTTTGGATCCAGAAGTACACAAAAATGTTAAACCAGCATGCACGCCATGAAACATGGGCCTACAGTCATGAGCTACACATGATATGGCCTGTGGTATGACAAAAATCTATATATGCGTATATAAAACAAATATTGAATGACTTTTTATTCGAGCATGTTGAAACTACGGCCCTCGTGATTCGAAACCATACGAGCCCCGCGGGCTTCGGCTACGCCTCGGGGCATAGTAATGGTTTCGAGATCACTTGGGTCTATAGTTTCAAACATGCCCCTCGTGAGCAGTCAATATCTGTATATATTACATGGATCGAATCCATGGGTTTCCTACTGTCACCCATGGAAGACTGTATTGAAAAGCACAACAACATGTCACATGGCCCTTAAGTTGGTTTGTTTACTATGTAATAAGCCCTTTTTCGCAATTAAGATTCAAGATTGCATCGTGGGTAATATCCAACGATCTTTTGGAGGCTACTGTACAATTTCAATGTGGTGAAACTTTGCGTCTTTCACAAACATGTCTCTTAACTGGTGTTTATGGACTATACGGTCTCAATTCCTTCATGGCAGCTATTAAATATGACATTAACAAATGACAAAGGCAACCTGTTTAGAAGCAAGAAGTAATTTTTTGAAAAACGTCAAAGTTCAACACATTGAAATTGTACATAGCTGTGTTTTGTTTGTCTCCAAAAGAACGTCGGATATTACCCACACTGCATCTTGATCTGAAATGCGAAAGGGTTATGCCTCAAAATAGTTACTCTGAGTGAAACTTAACCTAATTCACTTTTAGTTGTGACTACCAAGTTCAAATTGTCACATAATAAGGAAGTACACTTGCTAAATTTCATAAAAAACACAGAAAAATGGTTTTGGCATTGTTTTTACATAAACAAGCAGCACTGCCAAATTCCATTGTTGAGTGTTGTGTAAAGCTATAGATGTGAAATGGCGTGGATGAGGACCATCTCTCAATTATATGGTAACATAAAAATATTGTCCAGTAATTACAGGCTTTGTATTCACGTAGTGCTACTCCTGTCAAATGAAAGTAAACAGTAAAATTGAGTCACGGTAAACATGCTGCTGTGCAATCTAGAGATTAACCGATCTTGTATCGGACACGGATCGGAGCGCCGATTTGCAAAATCGGCAGAAAATCTGGTCAGCAAAATATATCAGAGCATGCCGATCTTAGCGATGACTGAATGAAAGGGACAAAGCAAAATAGTATTTTACAGTTTTTAAGTAGAAAAAATGGAACCAAAGCGCCTCAAAAAGTTAACCTTTTCCTCTGAAATTCCTCTTCGGAACGTTGGAGCAAATGGGTGAACCACCAGATTTATTTAATTACAATCATCGTTGCCAATTCCTAAGTTAAAAATGGAACTTAGTCGGATCATCGAATCGTATCGGTGGATCGGGCCGATACTACAAAAGAATATCGGCCATTGGATCGGCAGAGAAACCCTGGATCCGTTAATCTCTGGTCATCCTAATTCCTATTTTTTGTCCTTTTGTGTCTGAGGGTTTGTACAATAAGGAGCTTTAGTGGACACACATCACTTCACTTGCCGCTTTTATGACAGTATCACCAACATCTTCTTCCATCACGTATCTTATTCAATGTTGACACTCTTTCCTCACAACTCAGGATACGAGCAGGGCCGTACGCGATTCAATGTTGGAGGGTGCGGGACTATAAAATGGACTTTTTTTTCGAAAAAGGGTGGACCTTTTTTTGGTAAAGTGGACCTCACCCCCTTAAGGTCCTTTTTTTTCTTTTAACATGTACATAATCACCAAAAAGTGGACTTTCGTATCAAAATTTTCTCTAAATTTTGGACCTTTTTAATCAAATTTCCAACAAAAAGTGGACCTTTTGCCCCTTTAATGGAATTTGGACCCCCCCGCTACGGGCCTGGATACTTGGTATGCTTATTGACCCCTTCTAACCCTAGGATGTTCAATTGAAAGATGAACGGAAAGGGTTCTGGTTCGCATATCCACGACTTACGAAATTTTTGCACAGATCGACCGTGGATAGAATACCTTAATGACTGCCGGGGTATGGCAAATTGACAAAAGTTCCTTACCTTTAAAATTGTTACGGATTGGCCAAAGTCCCGCAGAAGAATTTTGCAGAATCAACAGTCGTAAACGTGAAAGCATGGAGGATATTCCTATGGCGTGGGAGCCCGCTTTGTATGGATATGCAGCCGGTGCCGGACGCAGCGAATGGAGTTGAATTTTAATCGGTTTCACCGTCGGGCTGCTATAACCAGGCTATCCCGTGTTTTTAACAAAATTAAAGGGATAATAGATTAAGATTAGGCTTTATTGGACTCTGTTATAATGCAATAACACTTCAGGTATTTCAGCAGTGATATTAAGTGAATATTAAGAAGGCCCAGACAGAATGCCTCAATCCGGTTTGCTAGGAAAAAAAGACAAGAGGTGCATTTTAAAATATAAAATAAGTGTAATACCAACTTTTGGCTTAGGTATTTTGCATACAACGGGGGACGGGTGGTTAATTGTAGTAGGTAACCCTCTTCTGATGATCATAAACCTTCCAAGAAAGTATCTATCATTTATATAGTCTCATTAATAGTCTAAATTGTGTTTCTTTTTGGATCATCAATTGAATTTCTATAGAACCTTTTCCAGTTTTCCCCACCTATAGCACCTCTAATTTGTACAGGTAATGTTATTTATTAACCTCGAAGGGGAAGGGTGGCATAGGCTTTATTTTCTGTTCAATGAAAATATGAAATATATTTTTTGGCGATTAAGCACATTTGTAGCGTCAGTAGTGTATAGATTGTTGGTGTAACCGTGTCCTTGTGGCAATTTTTAAAAACTTATGAATCATTGATGTCTAATTGCGCATCC
>JAMKCH010047080.1:0-26631 GCA_023653785.1 Ophioderma brevispina
GTGATAGTTAGGAACATGCTCTAATAGGGAATAATTATGGGACTGTCCCTATGGAATAGACGGATATGGATTATTGTGTATGTGATTGAGATGCTGGGAACATATTGCCCCTCCCTTAGAGTAGTGTAAATGTGTAAATTAAGAACTGGGATACCCACATCCATGCGAGTATGTACTAGGACGAGGGGGGGGGGGATTGATGTGAGTTAAATAAAAGACAGATAATCACATCATGGCGTGCAGTATTTATCGAGGGGGGATGATGTTGAGTCAAAAAAAGATGGGGATAAATAAGGAAGTTGATGGAAATAAGTATAATAAAAAGAGATAATGACCATCATATTCTTTATTCATTATTTTCGCATTAACCATGATTTGTATGCAGGTATTAAAGGTAAGCTTGGGCATTGTTGGTTCAAAACCTTGCACTCGACAATTCAGGTACGAGGTCCCTCTCTACTTTTCAGGGACGAGGTCCCACCTACACTTCAGGGACGAGGTCCCATTCAACAATTCAGGGACGAGGTCCCACCTCTACAATCAGGGACGAGGTCCCACTACACAATTCAGGGACGAGGTCACATTCTACAATTCAGGGACGAGGTGTCACTCTACCCCCACTTTTCAGGGACGAGGTTCCCACTCTTCATAGGGACGAGGTCCCACTCGACAATCCAGGGACGAGGTCCCACCCACTCTACAATCAGGGACGACGGTCCCACTCTACACTTCAGGGACGATGGCCCACTCTACAATTCATGGACGAGGTCCCACTATACAATTCAGGGACGAGGTACCACTTCTACACTTCAGGGACGAGGTCCCACTCTAGCTTAGGGACGAGGTCCCACTCCCCGCTTCAGGGACGAGGTCACATTCTACAATTCAGGGACGGGGCGTCCCACTCTACAATTCAGGGACGAGGTCCCACTCGACGATTCAGGACCGACGGGTCCCACTCTACAATTCGGGACGGAAGGTTCCCACTCTACACTAAGGGCGAGGGTCCACTCTACAATTCAGGGACGAGGTCCCACTCTACAATTCAGGGACCAGGTCCCACTCTACAGTTCGGGGACGAGCGGTCCCACTCGACGCCTTCATGGCTGCTATGGTTTGAGCCAAACAGTGCCCTGGTTCCGGCCTGGTTGTATAAATTAGAGTGTGGTGTAAGATATAAAAACCCATGTGTGTAAATGCAAACATATGCAACCTAGGTGTCATATGGTTGGTTGTATTACGGTTTGCCGGCCCAAGTGCCTAGAGGGGGGTCCCCTGGCCCCAATTTTTATCTGAGTATTAATAAAGAGATAAGTTATATCAAATGTGCTTTTAATACAATTAGGGGGGATTTCTGCGACTTGTGATTTTCCAAATTTACATTCCAAAAACTTACATATTGTTGTACATAAATATTCTGTTATACTGAAGAGTAGGTTGTGAGTGTGCATGTTACATCACTAGTGTCACATGTATGGTATATTTTTCTGCCATGCTGCGATTTTCGATTGATGACTAAAACACTTGAGGATTTTTCATTATTAGTCCTATTAAATTGTGCACTTATGTATGTGGTGAGGAAAGACGAAAAGGGTAAATGATTTAAATTAATGTTATGCAAATGAAAGTGTGTAAAATAGTTTTATAAAGAACATATAAATTCGCAGTCTTCTGTATCCTTTAATCGGTACTTGACGTTGTGCTTTAAGACTACGACGAGGCAAAGGCTGGTTGTAATAAAATACTTGAGAACTGATTTTTACCCGATTCCACTTGCTGTCATTACAGAAGGAGCGCAAGGTTCTGCCCCCTGCAACTTATCCCGCGAGTCCTCCGGGCGCTTCCCCCCGTCCCCGCTACGTATGACTCTATCGGCACATATATATAGTGAAATATCCCAAATATGCGTACCAGATGTTTTTCATGGTCATGGAGTATTCCTTGCGAAGAAAACACTTTGCCTGCTTATTTTCGAATGCAGTGACGATTTACGAAGCCGCCATGTTTTATTTTTACGATCTGCTATCGTTTTGCCACAATTTTTTTATTCTTTCCACAGCCAATTGAAAGATGAGCGGTGGTTTAGTCACGTTCTGGCCTGTAAGTGGAAGACTATCTCGCGTTTACTTTTTTACATTGAAATTAAGGCTTTTCACACTGAGCCCGTATGATCGCTCGACCTTATTTGCGATCGATGCCGTTTTTTGAAATTTTTTTTTCTTTTGCAGCCGTTTTTCTCAATAATAGACATTTCCATGTCTCATAACGCCTTTAGTTACTTGTCATGTAAAATCTTTCAAAAGGAAGGATTTAATGAGCTTTTGCTTTCACGAATTACTTTTTTTGAGCGCATTTACGGCAGTGGTTTAGTTGACTTTTTTTAAAATGCCGAGGTAATGCCATCTTTTAGTGATATGACTTGTTACCTTGGTTCGTTTCCGCACAGAAATTGTGAGTTTTACTATCGGTGAAATTGAACGGATGAGTAAGAATTTCAAAATGCGGATAGACTTAGGATTCAAACACTTTACAGAGTTGTTCATCCCAAATCAACAACGATGCATCCATGCGTCCGCGTAATTTTATCCCGCGAGGGCGGCTCTAGCCGCCAGCGGATGCAAATAACGCGGACGCATCGGATGCATAGTTGTTGATCTTGTTCCTGAAACCACTCTGTAAACATGTTTGAATCCCGTTCAACAACGAAAATATGTATGAAAACTTATTAATATCGTTTATAAAGGAACATAATTATTCTCACGTTTCACACTGTTCCCAGTTCGACAAATCTTTCTAACTAATATTTCCTAGACTAATAAACGATAGGTTTGGGTTTGGTTGTTGCTTTGCAGTTTGCCCCTGCATGGTGTCCTTGCGCGTACTCGAATTCTTTTCTAAACGTGTGAACAGCGCGTCGACTTAGCGTACCGCTGTAAACGCATTTCCGTGAACACTGCGCCGGGCGTTACGCGCTAATTTGCATATCACTGTGGGTTGATACGAATCAACAACGGTACACTACTCCTGTACAAGGATACGGTGAGTTGTTGAAACTCTTACTTAGGGCATTTAGTGGGGACGGACGTGTTTTGTGATTCCAGGAGCACACAAGCGTAATGGTAATGTCATAGTTTGGCAAAGTAGTCATAATGAGTTTGGGTGGCTGGTTTGAAGTCGACATCACGGCCCCCCCCCCCCCCGGATCGATCGCATAAGTGATCGATACCGGCTCATTGTGAAAAGCCTTATTAAAAAACAGAACCGCTTTAATAAAAATGGCCGCCAGTGCTGCCATTTTTTGGATAAATATAAATTTATAAAAAATGGCATACATTTGTGCCTACTTTTTTATAAAAGGACCTGGGATTCTTGAAAATATCGGTTTTAAAATAAAATTAGGAAACTCTACATTCACAAAAGAAGGCTCTCTCGTATACATTGAAAAGTACGGTAGATTGCTGAACTGCGCCTTAGGTGGGTTTCGAACACTGATCTCTATACATTGAATTGGAAACCTGAGCTTCGTAATATTGAGGCACTGGCCGTCATATTGGGGGGGCACTCCCAAAGAGCCCAAGCAGGTGTGTAAGATGCCGGTCCATTTATAACCAATTCGGTTCCCTTGAATTTGGATAAGCGACATAACAGACTACAGAATCAAGTCAGTGAGCTCATTGTATAATCGGGTCGGGATGGCATTTCCCCCAAAAAAAACGTGCACCCGGATACAACTTTTCCCGTTTTCCATGGATTGTTTGTGTCTTACTCCAACTAAAACCTTAGTTAATCACAAAAATTAATATCTATAACACCCCTCTTTACATTTTTCAACACTGAGTTTAAAAAGTGTAGTTTTTTTTTTGCAATAAAAATTTCTAAACGAACTTCGTTTCCTATCCTTTGGTGCTCAACGAAGTTCACAAGTATGAGGCTTGTGGCAAGTCACGTGATATATTTTTCGATTTTCGTGGCTTCTGCTTCGTATTGCATGCGGCTTTTACATATACCACATGGAATAAACATGGTAGCTTCCATATTTGCTGTTACAGTTGTTTGTACGTTTGTCCGGAAATACATCTGGATTTTTTCGAAAGGAATACTCCAATTGCCATGAAAACCATCTGGTACTCTTATTTAGGGATATTTCATTATGATATACGAAATGAACCGATAGATTCATACCAATAAATCACGTTAAGTGCATAAAACACATTAGTTGTTCGATGTTAAAGGTGTATTTCGTGATCCTAGCACCTCGGGTTTTTATGATTCACTAGATATTCATCGAGAAAATGTTTAATCCCAAATTTCATTTGATTCTGAGGTTCGTTTTAATGTTATGAGGCAAAACGTTGTACCACCATGACCACTGTGCCCCATTTTCACTCCGTTGTAATATCTGTCCGTTTTAACGGACAGAAAATACCAATTAACTAAGTTCTTCCAGTAATGGTTTATCTCCAAGCTTGCGAGAGATTTAAAAACCCAAAGAGGGATGCGCGCTGCTTATTATTTACTGAATCAAAATGAATCCATCACACGTTTTAAAACTTTCCTAGACTAATATTTCCTAGACTAATAAACGATGTTTTGGGGTTGGTTGTTGCTTTGCCGTTTGCACCTGGTGTACTTTTCGCGTACTCAGAATTCTAAACGGTTGACGAACAGCTCGTCGACTTAAGCGTACCGGGTAAACACACTTCCTTGAACACTGCGCCGGGCGTGACGCGCTAATTTGCATTTCAACTGTGATGTTGAAAACGAATCAACAACTGTACGCTCCTGTACAAGGAAATACGGTATATTTAGATCTACGTAGTGCATTTTATTGGACGGCGTGTGTTGTTGCATTTGAGGAAGCACACAAGCAATGCGTAATGTCAGATTTGGCACGAGTTTAATGAGTTTGGTGGCTGGTTGAAGTCTACACAAACCGAGCGGATCGCAGAGTGATCGATCCCCGGCTCGTGTGAAAAGCCTTATTCAAAAAACGCCGCTTTAATTAAAAAGCCGCCAGGCTGCCCTTTTTGATACATAGAATTTATAAAAATGGCATACATTTGTGCCTAATTTTTATAAAATGAGGCCTGGGATTCATTGAGAAATACGTTTTTTAAAATAAAAATTAGGAACCTCTACATCAATGCAAAGAGCGCTACTAAAACTCTACATTTAAACGTACGTGGATTGCTGAACCGCGCATTATTGGGTTTCGAACACTGATCTCTATCCAATGGATTGGACGAACTTGGGCTTCGTAATTGAGGCACTGTCGGGCCATATTGGTCACAGTAACCAAAAAGGCCCAAGCAGGTGGTTTAAGAGCCGGTCATTTATACAAAATTGGTTCCCATATGAACTGTGGTAAGCGACATTACAGACTACAGAACAACTCCACTTAAGGGAGCTGCATTGTATATAGGTTTAAGGGATGGCATGTCCTAAAACGTGCACACCGGATACAACTTTTTTCCCGGTTTTCATTGGATTGTTGGTTAGTCTACGGAAAGCCAACTAAACCATTAGTTAATCCAACAATAATATATATAAACACCACTGCTTTACAAATTTTTCTTCCGATCTGAGGTTTTAAAAAGTGTAGTTTGGGTTTTTGCATAAAAAATTTCTAAAAAAACGACCTCTATCCGTTCCTATCCTTGGTGTGCTCAACGAGTTCACAAGGATGAGGCTGGTGGCAAGTCACTTGATATATTTTCGCTGCCGCTTCTGCTTTCGGTATTGCATGGCATTCGGGCGGTTTGATGTCAATATACCAGACGAAGGGAAGGGACTTAAACTGGTAGCTAATCCATTTTTGCTGGACCTTTGTGTACGTTTTGTCGGATAAATCTGGATTGGTTTTGTTCGTAAAGGAACCCCATGCCATGAAAACCACTGGGGTTAGTACGAGCTTTTGCTATTGATCTTTCATTATGTGTGCCGATATATTCATACCAATAAAATCACTTTAAGTGGCATAAAACACATTCGTTGGTCGATGTTAAAGGTTGTATTTCGTGATTCCAGCACCTCGGGTTTTATGATTCAATAGATATGCACTAGAAAATGTTATGATCCCCAATTTCATTCATTTGATTCTGACTGTGCTTTTAATGTTATGAGCAAAACGTTGTACCACCATGACCACTGTGCCCCATAGGTCACTTCACTCTGTTGTAATTTCTGTCCGTTAACGGACAGAAATACAAATTACGAATTGCTCTTCCGTAATGGTTTATCTCCAAGCTTGCGAGAGATTAAAAACCCAAAGAGGGATTCGCGCTTGTCTTATTATTTTACTGAATCAAAATTAATCCAATAACGTTTTAAAATCTAAAACAATAAAGTAAAATCTTTTAACTTTTTCAATGAAAAGAAAATAAAATTAAAAAAAATTGAACTTTTCCAGACAAATTTCATGACGCATACGTTATACAATAATCAACCTTTGTCCAAACAAAGGTAGATAATTTGAATTATTTTAAACTTTGAAAATCTAAAACGACTTTTAGTCTTATTTTCAAACATTCAAGCGATATTTAAAAGACGTAATAATCTAATATTGCACGTATAACCATTTCAATGAATCAGGAAATGTTTCTCATTTGTGTAATGATGTATCCTTCCTTATATAGGCCTAGAGTCGGTGTTCAGATTCAATTTTTGTCTACATTAGGCCTTTAAAATAAGGGGTTCCAAAAAATAAGTTCCCCCTAAAAATTCGAGAACATTTCGTTGCATAACTTAAGGGTTTTGACGTGTGATCTGTTTACGTGCAAGCTGTTTTGAGCTTTGAGCATTCAATAAGCACCCACTGTCGGTGGAAAAAAGATTTTGAGGTGCGAAAGTTGTACGCGCAGATACCGTGGATCTCTGTGCGTTTTGTTTGCGTTTATTCGCGCGAAGAATTAAAACAAAAACAAATCGCGTCAATCGCGAGTCCTCTACGCCCGCTTTCAGGCACGCATCCTGTACGCACGCGTTCACTGCTTTGTTGCGTACCGAATGTACCGCGAACTTTTCTTGCGGCCCATCGAGGCGCCCAAATAAAAAAAAAAAAAAAAAAAATATTTTGTTAATTTTACATCAAATTGTATTATTTTTTCGGGAATTCGTGATGTATGTACATATATTTTATGAATGTAAGTCAAACTGAGCTTGACAAAAATCTTGACATATTTCCTTTAAGGGTTTTGACGTGTGATCTGTTTACGTGCAAGCTGTTTTGAGCTTTGAGCATTCAATAAGCACCCACTGTCGGTGGAAAAAAGAAAGACTTGCATTTTTGAGGTGCGAAAGTTCCACGCGCAGATACCGTGGATCTCTGTGCGTTTTGTTTGCGTTTATTCGCGCGAAGAATTAAAACAAAAACGAATCGCGTCAATCGCGAGTCCTCTACGCCCGCTTTCAGGCACGCATCCTGTACGCACGCGTTCACTGCTTTGTTGCGTACCGAATGTACCGCGAACTTTTCTTGCGGCCCATCGAGGCGCCCAAATAAAAAAAAAAAAAAAAAAAATATTTTGTTAATTTTACATCAAATTGTATTATTTTTTCGGGAATTCGTGATGTATGTACATATATTTTATGAATGTAAGTCAAACTGAGCTTGACAAAAATCTTGACATATTTCCTTTAAGGGTTTTGACGTGTGATCTGTTTACGTGCAAGCTGTTTTGAGCTTTGAGCATTCAATAAGCACCCACTGTCGGTGGAAAAAAGAAAGACTTGCATTTTTGAGGTGCGAAAGTTCCACGCGCCAGATACCGTGATCTCTGTGCGTTTTGTTTGGCTTTTATTCTCGAGCGAATAAATTAAACAAAAACAAATCGCTTCAATCGCGCATCCTCTACGGCCCAAAGCCGCTTTTCAGGCACGCATCCTGTACGCACGCGTTCACCCCGTGCTTTGGTTTGCGTACGAATGTCCCGCGAACTTTTCTTTCGGCCCATCGAGGCCGCCCAAGATTTGTTAAAAGACTACCATTTGAGTTTTTTTGGGGGCATTATGGGAAAAAGTAAGTCGGTGACCCTCATTTTTTCTTTTTTCAAAATTTTGAAGAACGATATTGGGACCTCAGGGGGATCTAGCTACATTGATTTACAGATTTAATTACAAAATTTTGTCGATAAGTTTTTATTTTGTAGGCGATCCAAACGTCAATTTTGACTTTTCCCATAGACTTGCGTGGTTTAAAAAGTGACAACATACCTTTTTGGTTTTGGCTGTAGCTCAAAACCCCCATTTTTTATTTCAGATTCTTAATCAGCACCGTTGTAAATACCATTATGTGAATTTTATCGAGTAGTTCACTAACACGTCAAACCCCTTAAAACTGGATGTTTAGAAAATTGTAAAAAGTTTTGAAGAGAGGAAACATTTGGCTCTGCCCAAACGTCATTGCTTTTAAAAACACTTTTGGCATAAACACGCACTCCCTTTTTCCAAAAATGATGTCGTCAGAAAAAGTGGCACTTCACCCGGCGTCGCCCAAATCACATAGGGCCTACTGTCTTTATCTGACATATTTTACTTTTTTGAGATGTTTTGCATATGTAATTATAATGTTATGATCTATACATGCACAAAGCTACAATCTTGAAAGTGACCTAATTAGTGAGATATTAATTAAGAATTTTGATCAATAAGCCAAAAACTGCATCGCAATTTCACATACTGTCGTATGTTTCATTTGTAAACACGTAATTTCGATAGGCGTATAATTAACGATGTTCGTAAAACAAGCTGTTTACGCTTTTAACATACAGATCTATGTGCGTCGTATCTTCCTCGTGCGTGAACATGACGTGTTTCACATAGAGATCTATCTGAACGCATTGAAATATAACGGTGAAATTAGCGTCGTATGTGAAAATACGACTTTTTTGCGTTTCACATAGTACATACAAACTTATGACTTTTTGGCTTTATATCAGGAATACAATTGCACTTTCAAAACTCAGCAAGGTTCAAACTTAAACTTCAGAATGCTTTCTTCATAATGCAAAATTACAAAGTAAATTGTAATGTTTAATTCCATAGTACAAACATGAAATCTCCCGGTAGAATTTCAATGACGATTTTCTCGAAAACGGCATTTCGTCAGATAAGACAGTATGTGATGTGGGCGACGACCGTATTCAAAGGTCTAAGTCAAGAAATCAATTTACAACGATTTCATTTCCTTTATGTTCATTGCGGTCTGAAGTAATTAAGCTTAAAACATTAACGCATAGGCAAACAAATAAACAAGACAAATATGCAGACAAACAAACAAATAATGAGTTGAGATTTGTGTAAGCAACACCAGGCGAAGTGTGAAGCAGATCGACACAAAGGCGAACGCTACACTGGCTCAACGTGTTGGAATTATCCAGCGAGCATGGAACCACATTCATCAACAGATCTGCAATTGTAACGCACTACAATGGTGTCATTAGTGCAGATGGAGGAAACATGACTATTGAGTCTCACCCTGAATGACAAACAATTAAGCTTATTTTGAAACAGGTATTTCAAGCATTACCTCTTTCTTTCATAAAGGAGCAATATGCAGAACAATGACTTTTTTGATACTGATGAATGTAATGATTACATCTCATTGTTTGTTTTCCTGCATATTTGTCTTGTTTATTTGTTTGCCTATGCGTCAATGCTTTAAGCTTATTCACTTCAGACCGCAATGAATATAAAGGAAGGAAATAAATTGTTGTTGTAAATTGATAATTTATTGACTTTAGACATTTGAATCCGGTAAAGTGCCATTTTTCTGACATTTTTGGAAAAAGGAAGTGTGTGTTGATACCAAAGGTGTTTTTTGAAAAGCAACAACTTTTGTGGCAGAGCCAAATGTTTCCTCTCTTCAAAACTTTTCAAATCATCCAGTTCTAAGTGAAGTTAAGCAACGAAATGTCTTTGAATTTCAGGGGGGACTTATCTTTGGACCCGTTTTAAGGCCATGATGCTACAAAATTCTGTTCGGGGGCCAATATGTGAATTAGAGGTTCATTCATGGGATTTGATTGAAATTAGGGTTCATAGTTCATATTATTTCTTCGGTTGAACGTTCATACCCAAATACTATGAATGAACCCCGTACTTTTTACTAACTATTACTGACAAAATTAAATCATTCACATATCAAATTCAGTCTGAAATTGCATGATTTTGACCACACTTTGTAATTGACAATCACGTACGGCGGACATACGCGGTATAGACATGAACGCTTGGTTATGCCCGAGGGCTTGCCTTGGATTTTGGTCGGGTACCCATGCTCGTTCCAAACAAGAGGGACTATTTGCAATGGGGGACTACCCCTAGGGGTATCAAATTCACAATAATCAAGTTCTAGTCCCGCTAGGGTATCAGATTCAGTTGTGATTTTTGACTGGCTCGTGATACAAATAGAAAATTTAACAAAACATATCAACCAAATACCCTGATTGTGTAAATTTTCTGCAGTAGCACAATGTAATTTTGCTGTTATTGGCTTTAACAGATATTTATATATATATATATATATATATATGATATAATATATATATCTATAAGATATAACATCATAGTAAACAGTATTATTTAGCAGATGATATCTTTGGAATTAAAGAGTAGTGCTCAATCCCATTACCGGAGAGCGTAAAATAAAATTTTACACATCTGAAGACGGACACCCTGTGATCGTAAGTGCGGGTATACCGTGAAAACTCATAGTAACGGTTGCCTTTCCGAGGTCTAACTTTTAGTAAATTATATATTAATAATATATATATCTAGCTTTGTTTTATTATTACCACCTGTACCTAGTTTGGTGGTTGGAGGCAAACTAACATATATGGTCCACCAAATCCCTCTACTCCAAGCTTACATTTTACACATCTTGAATCAATGGAAAAAACCAGAATAGTTTCACTCAATCCCACTAGAGAGCATACAGCCAAGCAGTCTTGTGTCGACAATGGAAACGGGATCAGACCAAGACCCCGAAAAGGCGGGATGACACTTCAATACCGGGGCATCACAACAGCGTTTATTGGGACGAGCATGGAAAGCAAAATTTAAGACGGTTTGGGGAAAATTTATCCCAGCAGGATTTTTTTAGAACAACAACACAAGACCGAAACCCGATACAGACAAAAACATGGACAACCACAAGGACACCCTAACATACCATCCAAATCACAAAAACACCACTCACACACAAAAGTTCACATTTGAAAGTCAATGGTAGGCCTAACTCCCCAATAATTGCAACAATGTAAAAAAAGAAATTCAAACAATTTCGGGATGCACTTTTTGAAATGCAAATTAATGTTCCCCATTGCTTTCAGCAATTTTGTATTCCGTGCTCCTTTTCATTTTGACCAAATTCAGAAAAGCAGCAAAATTGGGTTCAGTTCCTTGAATTTACACCTGTGGATATAAAAACTTCATCGCAGAACAAGATACATACATAGCTATCATGTTCTGAAGTTTCAAGAACTCCAAACATTTTCTCAAAATTGGAGAAGATAAAAGACTCCCCAGAAAAACATATTAATTAAAAAACTGAATTTACATCCCACAGATTGGAGCCCTTTTCCATTCCAAAATAAATGAAAATAGATTCTGGAAATTCCCTTACAAAAGTAACAATTGGGAGAATCACAGCCCTCTGCCGATTTTATGAAGAAATTGGTTGGTACCCATAGCTCTTTGAAAAAATTTGAAATAAAGAACGTAATTTGGGTTTTTAAATTGTACTTTCAAATTAGCACGATAATGCTACACCAATCCAGTCATCCAGGCATCCAAGTACAGGTATCAACCCATTTGTTTTCAACAGCATATAGACCTGCTTCCTAAGAATGGAATAGACATGTTTGGGAACTTTAACAAACTTGATCAATTAAAAGAAGTAGTAATTTTTACAAAATATTATCCTGAATGTTTTTGGGATTCTGAAACCAATCAGCACAATCCGTTTATCAAAAAGTGATATTTTCCTTATCAGTGGATGGGAATATCAAATCATTCAACTACCAACATTACAAATGGTTTCACCAGATTAAACCAATGAAGATCATAAATATTATGAATCCCCCTTTTCATCATCCCAAATCGGATCGAAAAAGAATTTCTTCGCTTTCCAGACGAACATTTTTATTCCACCAATTGGATCTTGAAGATGAAATCAACCTAAATTCTCCTTACTCTTATCTCTGTACAAATAACCATAATTTAATAGTTTCAACAAGTTGACAATTATAAGGGTAATCAAACACATTGAGGAGCATCAGTACCTCAGCAAGTTGTCCAATCTGGGTGGAATTTTTTCGCAAGACGAGAGCTCTAATTTTTCCAAAAACCCAAAATTAAAAAAAAAAAAAAAAAAAAAAAAAACCCAAATAAATTTTTGTGACTGAGAAAAAAAGGAGAGGAATCAACCATGCTCAACCCACCATGTCATAATCATTACTAAATGTCCCTCCTTGCCTCTTTCATTCCCCCCATTCCAATGAATTTAATAAAAAAAGGTGATTCATTTCTTGAAAAAAAAGAGTCTTGGGAATAGTAATGCAAAAGAACAGAAAAAAGATAAAGAAGTTTGAGGTAACAGTAAAGATTTAATAACAGTGCATATCTTTCTTTACGCATTGAGAACACGTCCCGAAGGGGTAGAATTTCGCTGCCAATGTCCCATTAGTGGTATATTTCACTGAAAACTAGTAAAATTGCAAAAACTGGCCCGGTCAGGGTGCAATTTTACTGCAAATTGGTCCCGTTAGGGGTCCTTTCATACCCCCCTGCAACGTAGATGGGTACAAATAACCCTTAAGCAACCCCCTCCCCGTGCCCGAGGTCACAATCAACAACTGAATTTGATACCCCTAGCGTTACTAGAACTTGATTATTGTGAATTTGATACCCCTAGCGGTAAGTCCTGCATTATTTGATGCTAGTCCGTTTTATTTTGGAACGAGCATGGGTACCCCGACCAAAATAAAACCCCCTCCCCGATATCATATTCGGCCTGGAATTGAATTGCGCTGTTTGTTTTAAAACTTTCGGCCTTCGTCACGGCGGCCATTCATAAACGTTTGTTTATACACGTTGGCCGATCACGCACGTCGTTACATTATACGAGGTAAACATGAACGCTTGTTCATGTATACCTCGTATGTATCGGCGTACGCGATTGGTCAATACGCGTCACGTGACTATGTATAAACAACCGTTTATGCATGGCTGCCGTGACGAACGCCGAAAGTGGTCAAAAATCATGCAATTTCAGACTGAATTTGATATTTAATGATTTAATTTTGTAAGTAATAGTTAGTAAAAAGTACGGTATACATGAACGGGGTTCATTCATAGTATTTTGGGTATGAACGTTGTTTATGCCCTCGGGCAAGCCCTCGGGCATAAACAAGCGTTCATACCCAAAATACTATGAACGAACCCCTAATTTATACATAGCCACGTGAACGCATTTCCCGGGCCCGATCCCGGGATGGACGCGTATAACCAATCGCGCATACATACAAACACATGAACATTCATAGACAGCAAAGCATGTTTTATACGGATTATGAAATTTATGACAATCTTTCGGCTTCGTATTTTATTCCGGAGTCATTAAAACAAATAGCATGGAAAGTCGGAGCATAATAATAATAATAATAATAATGATAATAATACACCGGCTTTTATATAGCGCCATTTCATCAAGATCACAGCGCTGTTGCCTATTATTATTACGCCGCCATCAGGAAATCGTCACAATCATTTCGCTTCACCTAGGCTGGCAGCTGGCCAAGCGCACAATCCTATCAGCATTGTAATATTCCCCCTAACAGCTACCCGAACATCGCTTGGGTTGACGAAGCAAGTGAGGTAAAGTGCCTTGCCCAAGTGCACAACACATTGGCCGCAGTGGGGCTCGAACCCACAACCTTCAGATCTTGAGTCGGCCGTCATATCCACTGGACCACATTAACATTTCACTCTGTTCGATCTCAAGTTTGGGGGTGACGTCACAGTGCGTGTTAGGTTTTGCACCCGAGAAACGCACGCGTCGGGCTTGGAATTGCAGCATTTACGCACGCGAACAAAGGCGGCGCAATCCAAACGCTAGAGCGAATGCAAAGTCGCGTCATGACGTCACCCCAAACTCGAGACCGAACAAAGTATAGCAGAGCTTTGAGTCTTGATATATACGAGTTCGGTGTCATGCGCCGCGCGCCGACGCATACAAAATCATAAGCGTAGAACGCTAAAGAGAGAATGCCGTTGTTTTTCACAGAAGCTCGGTCCCACTATGGGTACTTGTTTAGTCTTTATTTTGGCAATATATAACTACTATTATTAGGGATATTTTTCATGAATTTCAGGGATAATCTACCATTGTGCGATCTTCATGTCCTGTCAAGATGGAGAGTCAAAGACCACCTAGAAACTGGAACCTGTTGACGCCATTGACCTGCAAATATTGCCGACAAAGATTTAGAAATAACTGTCCTCGGTTTCTGTCACATCTGCGACACCACGAGTTGTGGCTTCTGCCATATTGGTATGGCACGTATAAATTGGCTCCCAAAATGTCCGACTTTAAGATTAAGACTGAACAGATTCAAGCAAATGTCAAATCTGAAGATTATTGCCCGGATGATGCGTCTACTTCCGAATATACTAAAAGCAGTATGGACTCTGAAAAGGGGATTTTTGAAAAACTTGCAGGTGAATTCGACAATATTCAACACCAAAGGCCAAGCGGTGATTCTAGAGAACTTTATTCAGATATGGACGTGAATTCAGAGGGTGCAAAGGATAGCCACACTGCCGTGATTAAAGATGATTTAATTTGTAAGTACTGTAACACGAGATTCAAGAACACATCTTCAAAGCGAATACACGAAAGAAGTCATACGGGTGAGGTTTATAAGTGTAAATTTTGCGACAAAACCTTCTCTCGAGCTACGCCCAAGAAATATCACGAAATGCTTCATATAGGAGACAAACCGTTTCAATGTTCATTTTGCGATAAAAGGTTTACGCTGGACTGCTACGGAAAACGTCATGAAAAAACTCACGGTGACAAACCATACAAATGTGCGTTCTGTCCCAAACGTTTCACTGAACCTTATTTGAAGAAACTGCATGAGAGGTGTCACGCTGACAAGCTAAAGCCATTCAAATGCAATTACTGTGATAAGCGATTTGCCAGTACTTCAGGACGAAGAAGCCACGAGACGACGCACACTGGGGAGAGGGCATATTCCTGTCTGTATTGCGATATGAAATTTGCTCGCCCAAGTGGAAAGCGTTCCCACGAGATAACTCATACTGGAAATGGAAAACACAAGTGTGATTTTTGTGAACGAAGATTCGCGAGGCCTCGTGATAAGAAACAACACGAAAGATGTCACACTGGGGAACGTCCATTTAAATGCAGTCTTTGCGACAAGACATTTACGAGAAAAGTGGACAGAAATTGCATGAAAAATGGCACGAGGGCAACCCAAAACTTCACAAGTGTCAGTTCTGCGACAAGAACTTCGCACATGCCAGTAGTCGAAACGTTCATGAGAAGTTGCACACCGGAGATACGCCGTTTCAGTGTAGCTATTGTCCTAAGACCTTCATCCAATTGGGAGGCTTAAAAGCGCATGAAAGATATCACACTCACTCAAAGCCTTTCGTGTGTGGATATTGCGATAAGACCTTCGTCACAGCTACTGCTAAGAAACGACACGAAGCAATCCATACGGGAGTTAAGTCCTACGACTGTAGATATTGCGACAAACGTTTCTCCCGTTGTGATCACAGAAAGACTCACGAGCGAATCCACACAAAGGAAAAACCATACATCTGCAAGTACTGCCAGATGGCATTCACGCAGACGAGCATGAGAAATGCCCATGAGCGTTCCGTTCACAAGAAAGAAAAGCCTCACCAATGCAGCGTTTGCAATGCATGTTTTGTCACCCCGTATGCGAGGAAGGTGCATGAACGCGTTCACTCAAATGAGAGGCCATATCAATGTAGTCAGTGCAACGAAAGTTTTCCAAGTTCAGGGGGTAGAAGGCGACATGAAATGTCGATTCATTCGGATGTAAAACTCTACAAATGTGAGCATTGCAGCAAAAGCTTTGCTAGGTTGGATTCCTTGAAGAGTCACGAAAAAGTCCACACGAATGTAAAAATGTTTAAATGTGGATTTTGGTACTTTGACTTTTTCACACTGCTGAGGATCGAGATTCCCACGAAACTTTTCATACGGAGATTTGCACAAGTGCAGTTTTTTTTTGCCAACAGAAATATTTTCAAAAAAGCACAAGGATATTCACGAACGAATTCTATGAAGGAGAACTGCAAACGCATTCACTGAAGCTTATAAGAAGGCCTTTTTGCATAAACCATACTTTGTCCTGTCAGAGTGGAACTGCCCTTAGGGGTTTGACGTGTTAGTATCTACTGTCGATAAAATTTGTTCCCAGAACATATATATGGTAATTTAAACAAACGGTGCTGATGAAGAATTAAAATAAAATGGGGGCCCCGACTTATTTTTTTGAGCTATAGAGCCACCAAAAAGGTATTTGGTTCACTTTTTAAACCACGCAAGTCTATGGGGAAAAGTCAAAATTTGACGTTTGGATCGCTCCACAAAATAAAATTCTGATCAAATTTTGTAAGTCTAACTATGTTGAGGTCCCGGTGCTTTCGTTTATTCAAAATTTTTGAAATACAAAATGAGGGTCACACCACCAACGACTTACTTTTTCCATTACATGCCGAAACACGAAATTAGGACACTTTTTTCAAATTGGGCGCGTCTTGTTGGGTGCAAGAAAATCCGCGCCACTTCGCATGCAGCAAGCAGGACGCAGGCGTAAGATGCGCGATTTATAACGCACACAAACGCACAGTTATCCGTGGGACCTGCGCATGATACCTTCGCAGCTCAAAATAAATTTTTCATTTTGTCCATGACTGGCTCTCAAACAGAAGGCTGCGGTGTCAATCCAGCTTGTGCGTAAAAAAATCACACGTCAAACCCCAGAAGATCTTGCAATGTGGAGCTGGAAATTTGTTTACTTCGAATGTATCTCGCACTCAGGGCCGTACGCAGGATTTTTTTTGAGGCGGTGGGGACTCTAAAAAGTGGACCCTAACCCCACAAAAGGTCTTTTTGGGGGGATTTTTTAAAGGGGGATTTCCGTAACCTGACCACTCTGAATTCAATATCATATTCATTTAGGTAGTCGTCTTTAGGCCCCCCTATTGTAAACAACATCAAATTTCTGATTTTTAATTTAGGGGTTGGCGCATAAAATGCAAATGGATGCGCCCGGGCAGGCGGCAGTGCCCATCTGTCTTTGGGGCGTTTGGGCTAGACTTCCATGTTAAGTATTAGTGGATGAGCCAGATCAGTAAAGATAGCTTATTGGTACCGACCATGGGGGGGGGGAAGAGCATTTATACCAGGTCTACTCATACTAGAAATACACGAAAATGCATGTAAACATCTGAAGGGTAACTTAAGCGAGATTAGGGGGTCCCGCAAGAAAGTGTCAAAATTAAAAGTGGTCCAAGGCTGTTAAATTATACCAAATGTTCGTGATGAATCACAAGGATTTAAAAAAATATAGTTTTGGGTAACTATTTCCAACTTACACTTTTGGGAGTTTATAAACTGAAACCGTTATTATAGGTCCACGGTTAAATGGGTGCTTCTATAAAATAACGGGGGGTCAAATTTCAAAACGCTTCATTTCGAGTGGAATGGGTCTCTATTATGTGTAATCACAATAAAATAAATTTAGTTTGGACAATGTACATGTTATTTTAACAGTTAACAACCCCAACATTAACCCCAGCCCCTATCTGGGTATAGGGGTAGTACTACTAACGAGGGTTTCTACTTGTTAATTTCCACATGCAGATGGTCCAAACATTCTGATTTTAACTGTGATAAGATTACAACAATATAACCATTTTCCACTGAATTGAAGCGTTTTATATTTGACCCCTTAGAAGCTAAATTTAAAACCTTTGACTACAAAACGGTTTCAGCTTAAAACTTAGGGCAAGTCCGAGATACACAAACTTACATTTTTTTTTTATCATGTGACCATTACGAGACTTTTGGTATGAAAATTGCCACACATTGGGACACTTTTCAATTTTGACCCGGTATATCCGTTGCGACCCCCTATTGCTTAAGGTGGCTAGTTTAAGGTCAGGGAATTCAAAGGACCTGGTTTTTTGCCGTATCTTCTTAATTGTTGTCCAACATATATAAAAGTCTACATAGATAACGAATGACTCAAGGAATCGCAAAGTATGATAATCCTTTTCCTGTCCAAACATACGTATGTTTTTGAGAAAATCATAAAAAAGTGGGTCTTTTTCACTCATGTTTTTGGTTCCTAAAAAAATATAGAAATGTTATAAAAATGTGCCTTGTTCGTTTTTGTTTCTCAGAGTCATAGTTCTAGGGTCGTATTTCCCCTTTTTTTTTTGTTCAAATTCTCCTGCACTATTTTATTATCAATTTGTTGTGCCAAAAAGGGCCAAAATTCGCGTGTTTGCAATTGGAACAATGCCAGAAAGTGTTCAAAGTATGACATAAATCACGATTTTAACCAAAATATGAAAACTAAAAAATAAACCGACCCCTAGATTTGATAGTCTAATCGGAGCATTTTCATTTCTTACTCGTTTCTGATATGGATTTCGCGTAACTGGAAACCGAAATACAACTGAATTATCGCCGAAGAGTGAACACAGAGAATGCCATGTTGGTCCAAATATTGTCCGCTATTGTCCCTTGTCCTACAAAAATATAGGCCTTAAGCCAAAACACAAGCGTTTTTCTCTTTATCTTCTTCACACTGCTTCTGCACCAGGTCAATTCTTCAATCTGGATACTTATGATCAATTCAATCAATTTAGAGGCTCCAATCGTGAATTAGAAATCCATTCCTGTTTGCCAAGCAACTCACGTGGCAACCATTTTACAATTGCATACAAGTGACCCTGGGTTGCGTCAATCGAATCGATCTCAGGCGTTTTTCTGTTGCGCGAATTCACTTCCACTTCCAACCTTGTCTCACTGCGCCTCCGAATAGCACAGGACGCGACATGCTGGCAATACCGAACTTACCCGCCCTTTTGCAGTTCAAGGCACCCCATGTGGATTTTTTTTTTGTAAAATTCGTACTAGTAAAAGTAAAATGCAACAAAATTAAGTGGAACAAATAATAATATAATTCGTTGAAAAATAAAAAAAAACTGTTAATGCCATAACATGAAAAAAAACTAACAAACTGGTCATTTGACTAAGTTCCTAACTTAACAGCCACCTTAATCAGAAATCACAATCATCAAAAATAATGAAAGCCAATAAATATATTTATATGTAAACGACACAATGCATTGTTTTACTTGTTAAGTAGCAAACCTGACAAAAATACTTGTTTAGAGTAGCAAACAGACAAAAATACTTAGGGTATGTTCTTTAGTCGCTGGAAATACTTGTTTAGGGGGCATTAGTGTAGTCCATGTTCACGCACATATCACATTTGAATACAATCCCCCCCCCCCCCCCAGGATTTTAAACAGCAAACTGGGGCAATCGTAATTCTGTACACTCTAATGAAGTGGACGCGTTCTAATTTTTAACAAACGACCAGAAGGTGTTTTTTTTCAACCTTTTTAAGTTTATCTTAAAGGTCTACTTGGAAATATTCCCTTTTTCTCACTAGTGTTAAACAACTGAACCTGTTTTGAGCTTATTTCATGTGTTCAAATGTACAGTTTTTTAACTAGCCGCGTTAAGGAAGTTTTAAAAAGTGTTCGAAGCACTTGTTCTAAGACCACTCGGTATTACACATTGACACATAGGTGCGTTCAAATGGTAAACAGTTTTTTTTTGAACACTTGACCGCGTTAAATAAATTTGAAAAAGTGTGAGCAAAATGTTGAACATTGCAAAACTTGAGTTGATTAAGTCAGTGGTTATAGTGTATTACCACCCTTTCAACATATGTTTTTTGGACACATGTTTACTGATAAAAAAGGAACTATGGTTAAATGTTTCCGCATATGCCTTTAAGATAAACTTAAATAGTTGAACACCTTCTGGTGTTAAAATTAGAACGCGTTCATTCCTTTAGAGTGTATTATAGGTTGCCCGCGCGAACCACCGTGAAACAAATGTCCTGCTGTATTGAATTGGGCTTGGTTTTACTTCCTTCCAAACAGGACTCGGTAACAGGAGAACCACTTTAAGCCACATTGAGGTCTAAACTCGTTTGGCTTGCATGCGATATAGTCCTCCGGATCACAGTCCGGGAACGATGGTGAACAATAGGGCATCGATTCAGTGACTCTTCAACGCAAAACTTTAGTTTCACGATTTATTCTGTGCGTCTATGTAGCCCGGGACTCGATCCCTGCCGGCTAGTCCTACACTTTCCCACCGGCATTGTAAGATCGGCTTGGACCACTGTTGTTTCTGAGCCCTTATAGGCTCATCGGCTGGTGTACAACGCATGAATTGTCCTTACAAAAAAAAGGCGTAAGCTGCAAAATTCCCGAGAAATTGCATTTAAGCTGCATAATTCCATAAGTGCATAATCGCAGAATTGCATAAGCTTGTCATAAGATCATAATTGCACAAGCTGCATGATCACATAAGGCATAATGTCCAAATTCAACTGCACTAATCTGCAAATTGCTCATAAGCTATACTAGTAGTCTCATAATTTCAACAAAGTGGACCCTTTGGATGTTCCTAGATGTTTCTGTGGTTTCCCAGTGTTATTGGTCCATTGTAAATTCATGGCTATTCCGCATTGCCTGAAAATGACCTATTTTTTTTGTCAGTCGTTGAGTCACAAGTTGTGCCGGTGAGTGCATCCGATTTCAGGTCTTGGTTAAAATAAATAAGATGATATTAACACAAGTGGCCTTGTATTTGATGGTTTTCGGAAGGTTTCTGGTTGTTCCATGGCTCGATGTTCAGATTATGCAACTTAATTAAAGCACTTGTCAACGTTATCATTATGCAGATTCTACGCTTATGCAACTTATGCACTTATGCACAGCGTATGAAGGTTATGCAGCTTATGCACCTTATGCAATTATACAGATTATGCATCTTATGCTAGTTATACAAATGTATAGAGGCCTACAGACACCATTATGCGCTTATCAATATGCAGCTTAGCGTTTACACAAGCCTCTAGGTTTGACCAATAATTAACGGCTTGTGTCTGTTTGTATAACAATGTGAATATTATTCTTGATGAAAAGATTTAGAGCAAATGAAATGTGGAATATATATAGAAAGCAACACTCCAAGCGAGGGTAAACAAGGACTGGTATAGATCCTTAATTTACCATAGAATATACAGAAATTTGCCTTGTAACTATATTAAGATAAAACAGTTAAAGGTATATTCAGTGATATTATTAGGAATCAAAATCATAATATGTATAATTTAATTTGAAATTATAGAATGACACAATATACAGGGTAGACCCAATAAAAACTTGACCCAAAATGAAAGTGTATGTTCCACTTTCTGTGAATTGATATACAAAGGTTGATGTTGCGGCATATCTTAAGTTAGGTATGTATAGGTTAATGTTCCGTTGTATTTAGATTATGTTATGGACATGGGCGAACTTTATTTTAAAAGGGCGGATTAAACCATATAATTATAAAATTGTAATATCATATGACTTATGTGTCTAGATTTTTTTCATTAAAATGTTTTGATATGTTTATATTATTTGCATGTAGATGGTATACAGAATTGCCCAGCGTGCAAAGAGTGAATGCAATAAGTCTCATTCCATTTGAGTGGATTACGACAGCGAAGTTACGTTTGAAATTGTCAAAGTATGTCAGGGTGGAGAAGTGGAGGAGCAGTCGGTGGAGATGTCGCCACGACGTGCACAATAAATTAAACTGACAATGACACTTAAATTCTTAACGTTGTGTACCTGAAAAAGTATTCACACACGGAAGATGTTCTTGCATTAAAGATGAATTAGGATGCCGAAAAGAACCACAGCATTTATGCAGTGTGAGTAAAATTATACAGGTTGCAAAAATACTTTTTTGTGACAATTTCTAAATCTGGTTGTGTCACATCAGTAAAACGCGTCTTAATCTTGTGCTATACCCCATTTGAGACGGTTTTTTATTTTGTACAATGGTATGTTTTGACAATAAATTTCCTTATGATAATATTGAATGATTTAAATACCAATAAAAAAAAAACGTAACTTTTTCACCAAATTTTTTAATTTAAATTCATATTCACAACGCGTATCAGTCATGCAATAAATGCTTTATTTTAATACTGTAGGCGCATTATAGTGGAATATGTGTGCTTAATGATGTAGAAAACTGCTTTATACATCATTGTATATTCAGAATTTTTTCCTGTGTATACGTGCAGGACCCTATTTTAAAGGGGGATGGTCCGATTTAAGTATATAAAGTTTTCATCTTGATATAATGGCCTTCACCCAAAAATCCCAAAGTTTAGCGCCGATATTTCAATCCGTTTTGATGTGACAGCTAGAAACATGATTTTGTGAGCACCATAGAGTACTGTGTAAAACTAATATTGCTCGACCAAAATGGAGTACACTTTCGCTCATAACTCTCATACAAAACATCCTTTAGCCCTAAGATTTCACAGGGTAAATGAGAAAAATATTAGCTTTCTTCTGATATCAAAATATCAACCACTACCGGTAAAATCTGGGGTCCTGGGGACGAGGCTATTAGCGATCGGGCCATGGACCTTTAAATCTGAGAAATACAGAAGGATTGCCTTCCATTTTTATCAAAGGAATACTGGTTTTAGAAGAGACCTACATTACTTATTTTCTGGCTACATTGTTTTTACTAATTTATTTTTATTAGTTCAACTTCCATAGCATTAAGACACTTGAGCACCAGAAGTTTTGCTCTTACAGGGGAATTTTTCTGATCTCCCTGTATAATCAAAAGTACACAAGAATATGGGTTATATCTATTTTGAAAGCAACTTGCTTCCATTACCAAAGATCAGGAAACGAATTACTCTGAAAAATGATATGAAAATCTTTTATATGTGTATTTTACACTTCAGAATGTCATTCTGAATCCATATTTATGTTGATCTACATCTCTTTCAGAAAAGGAAACCACACAGATCACCATGACAAGAAAAATGTTAATTTTTTTGTTGTTTCACCCTGTATATTTCTGACCCACCCTGTATAATAAAGTTGTACTTAGCTGCTTTGGCATCAATGTAATGTAAGCTTTCCAAAAACGTGTACTTCTTAATGGTCTAGAATGTATTGATTAAATGTAATACTCTGTTGAATGAACTTTGTCATATTATACTTAGTTTATATACTACATACAAGTGGTAATCAACAACAAAAAATCTGGAAACAATGAGGAAATATCTGGAAAATCCCCAAAGATTCGGGGTGCAGCCCAAAGAAAACACATTGGGGAAGTGACGTGAGTGCAATATCGGAACGTTTGGTAAAACGGTGTTATTGATGGTATATGGATTTTTTGACGCGGAATTTGAATTTTTTTGACGGAATTTGGTCGTTTTAACGTTGTTGTAACACATCAATGCTGATGCCGTAAATTTTTTTGTTTTAACGTTTTAATATAATTTTACGACAATCGACATTATTTACAATATTAAAAACGATAATTACGTCAAAACTGTCTATACACCAGTTCAACGTTCTGACGTTAACGACATTTGCGTAGTGGCTAGAGAGCGTCCGCCTCACAGTCGGAGGTCACGGGTTCGAATCCTGGCCAGATCATACCAAAGAATTTAAAAATGGCACCCTTACTGCATTCTTGTCAGCGCTCGGATTTAAAGAATGTGATGGGGAGTAGTAAACACGAGGAAGCGCCAGAAGACTAACCCCCACTTTAACTTTCACTGCACTTGGCAGACGTGTGTGGCAAGTCATAAGAGTCATACGGATTACCCGCACTGCGGTGCGGTTGGCCGGTGCAATCCGAATGAATTTTTGTGACGTATTTAAATCTCACAAACGCGTGCAGGGCGGCCCACAGCCATAGTGTCATTAAGTGTCATAAAACGTAGGCCTATTGCGATGCCGCAACGCATTATGAGAAAGTCGCAACACGTTGTGGAAATTTTACAATGCTCTGCCGGAATTTGACAATCTCACAACATGTTGCGTGCCCGCGTTACAAGACTTCACATGCGTTGATTCTTCTAATGTGCGAGATTGCAGAATTTCGGCACGCGTTTTTCCAAACGCGTGTGACCTTCTCACAGCGTGCCGACATGAGTCATGACCCTTAGGCCTATGGCTGGTGGGCCTTCCAAAACGCGTTTTGAAGGCTCGCAAAGCCTGGTGAGCTTCCCACGGTTGCCAGATACTTGGTGTTGTGGTTTATGTATTTTTACGTCACAGCAATTCATCTTCCTCATTTTGGCGCCACCACAACGTGTGGCGGTGCGGAATTCCGGCCTGTCGTTATGACCTATCGTTATTGAGACCCTTATAGATTGCCCAGTAAGGTGGACCTGTGACCGCCATTGGACACTTTGGACAGCTTCAATAAATTCCAAACTATCTTACTGAAATCCTTACCCCCACAATTGAAAACCCCCTTCCACCGCGCACCCTGTTAGGCACGTTCTGCAAAAAACCACGTAAAACCCAGCACAGGAGTAGAGTTAACGTAACTTTCTGCCACGGAAAATCAAGGTGTTGACATCATTGTCAGTAAGAATAGCATGTTTTTTGACACAACTAGTTATACTCCATTTCCCTACCTCCGTGCAGTGGACGTCAGCGCGAAATTTTAAGGTGGCACCAAACCGCTCGCGATGGCTTAAAGAGACGGCGTTTTTACACGCGCAGACAGAGGCATATCTTGACGCGTGCGAAAAAGCTGCGTTAAGGTTTATGACATCACTGCACGAGGCAGATAAATGGACTATAGCAAACTAATTAGGCATAAATGCATGCGAATACATATGCATACATTCGTTACAAAGGCAATTTAAAATTTCTAACATAACACACAAAATTTAAATTTTATCGATACTTTTACAAGACTTTTACGAGGTGCTTTGTCCAAGTTGTACAAACAATGGTGAAAGAAAATTTATCATGATTTGCAGAGAATGTCATTTTTCGAGATTGTAGGCGATCATAGGCTAATGAATTACATAATGGAAATGGAATGGTCACCGATAGAGACGTTGGATGTTAGAACAAATTTGAAGTTTATTCCGAATTGAAAAACATTTTCAATGATTACACAGACTTCAACTTTCTCAAAGCAATGGAACACACGATAACAAAGACGTTTCCCTTGAATCACGCTAGTCACGTACTGTACACGAAAGATGGCCAGAGTTCAGATATGATCATCACAGGTTAAGTAATGTTGAAGGACTTTGTGTTATTGTAATTTTAGGCCTTTTGTAATCGATTACATAGCAAGTCAATAATATGGAACTTGACCCTATTTCTAACATTGTGGCTCTAAGTCTTTATCAATACTAATGAGGTGTTATATTAAAAGTTTTCATCTTAGTCCAAATATTACACTTACTGTGGACGTTTTTCGTTCACTAGCAGTTGGCTTTCTCAACACTAATGGTGAAGTGAAGATCTTCTTGTTATTAACAGAAGATCGTCACTTCACAATCAGTGTTGAGAAATGAAACTGCTAGTGTTGACGAAACGTCCACAGTGTGATATTTGGACTAGTTAAGTTGAAACCTTGTAATATAATTGTTTCACAACAGTCCTGATTAAGCTATTCAAGTACTATTGAGGTGTATTCTTGCCCAGTGGGTAAATTAAAGAAGAAAAAAATGACGTTACAACGTCGTACAGGGTGTCCAAAAAAGTGGTGCAGGCAGATAAACTCCGATTTCTCAAAAACTGCAGAAGCTGTGATTTTCATTTTCATGGAGGATATTAATCATATATTCTTTTATATAAATTGTGCAAATCCCATGGCATTCCTCCCACGCAAACTAGAGATATAAGCGATTAGACAACCTGTTTTTCATCCATTCCAAGGGGATTTACACAGTTAATTAAGAAATAAAGGGTTTCCAGTGTCATTTATGGGCGAATAATGTGTCCGAGGTCAGAAAAACTAAATAATGGGCGAGGCGCAGCCGAGCCCATTATTTGAAAGTTTTTTCTGGCCGAGGATACATTATGAGCCCATACATGACACTGCAAACCCTTTATTTCTATTCTATTACCTAAAACAGCTTCATTTAATAAGAAAATGCATTGGCGACCCATTATTGCAGAATAATGGGCAGTAAACTGACCAATCAGACTGCTGCATTTTCAATAATGGGCAGCAGAGGTAATAGAATAGTGATTATCGGTACATCAGATAGATTCGTGGCTTAATCGTGTGCGTTGACTTAACGATAACCTCGGAACTTGAAGGCGATATGCTACTAAATTAAAACAGTGCTGTATCTGAACAAATATCTTAATATCTAAAAATAATAACTTTTAAGCCGACAGCCTGAGGGTACCTGTTGCAATATTCATTGTCGGGTAGTGCATGTAATTTTAAGAAGCAAT
>JAMKCH010047081.1:0-12042 GCA_023653785.1 Ophioderma brevispina
AGATATGAATGACAATTTCTTTAGAATACTTGCAATAATGCATTGTAGAGAATCATATAATAATAAGCTTAGAAAAGATTCTAAGGAGTAGGGACCGATGAGCCATAAGAAAGAAACGCATGGTATGTGAACACGACTGCTATAAATTACTATAGTAAATATCCTGTTGAACATTTTGATAGCAAAATAATGTTGAAACTAATACATGTGAATGATCTTACTTCAGATATGGCAATAATACATTGTAGAAAATCAATCAAAAACAGCTAGAAAAGATAAAGAAGTAGGTCGATGAGCACTGAAGAGGAAAACGGGATGGTATATGTGAACATAACTGCACATGAAATTCCATAATAATGCCCCATGTAAACATTTAAAGTAGAGGCTGGGATACCATTTTTTTTCCTACAGAGAGGGAATTACATGTGTAATTTTTTATTCCGTCCTTAATAATAATAACCTGGCAAGGTGAACTACAAAATTATGTAATTATGCCATCATGACAAGAGAGTGTTGGAGTGGAAGTTAAATATCAAGTGTGGGGAAGGTATTACATTTAATATGTTATTTTAAGACAGGTGATATGGTACCTCTGTCCATTGCAGATATTATTTATAAAAAAAAAACAGTTCTGAGGTAAGCCACATTGAGTCTATTTAACTTTATTTAAGTCCTTAGGGGTGGTTAGAGTCACTCGCTTGCCGTTTTTTTGATAAGACATTTACCTTGCCATCATATTCCAGGCTGCATCTACACCCAGCCATCGACTGTGTGGTCTTCAGCATTGTCCTCCCTTTCCTCAGTAACAAACCCACCCCTCAGACACACAAGGACGACATAGGATTGCACACAGCATTTTTGGTTTGTTTGACAATCATTTTAACTGTTTCCCTTCATTTGGACGGAGTCGCACTACTTATATAAAGCCTGTAATTACTGGACAATGTATTAGGCATTGTGGTGTGTACCTCTTGCACCAAACCATAAACAACCTGATTAAGATCCCATTCATAGTTTCCCAATATGGCATATTGATTGGGGTGACAAACTACTCCTTGACATCTTCCCTTTTCTCATGTCAACATACCAGAAACTTTGAATAGTGTGTCAAAATTTCCAATTTCTCTTGATTTTTCTTTATATTGAGAAATTGAAAAAATTAATCTAAGGATGCATTTGGATTGTGTGGTATCATGTCTATGTGGATTCTATCTAGGTAAGTCGGCGGGCTCATATTTATTGTATTTGGAAGACTGAGGATGTAAACAAATGACATTTGGTGTCCGTACACTGCTAATGGGGAGAGGTATACCGTAGTTTTCAATATACCTTCCTCTGTGTTAGTGGGTTTTATCCCACTAACACAGATTCGATCTGGTAGCTGCTGCTACTGTACTAACGCTTGATGAAGCTCTCTTAGGACTGTTTGACTGTCTACTGTTGCGATTTTCTGTGATGGAAAATTCCAGATTTTTAGCTCTCTTATCTGAAAAATACAGGTGACGCGAGGCGTAGCAACGAATTTTAACGATGATTGACGCGGCTTGGGTTGCGTGTTTCATCTGAGGTGGAGTTTGTTTGTGTTTCCCTCCAGGTCTGTGGGTGACGGTCATGTCCGAAGTACTGATTTGACATCTAATCTGTTGAAGGTGTTAATGGCCGCCTTTGTTGTATCTTTCTACGGAATTTCCTCCTCAATGCCATGGATGAGTTATAGCATTAACGTCTGCTATACTGTTCCAGTCATCATGCGATTTTGTCATCAGATGAGAGCTATAGCTTGGTCAATTTTTTGCTGGTTCTCGGCGAGAATCCTTGGTTTCGGCTGAAATTTTGTCATTATCATATCTACACAGCATGTAGACTTCTTGATATTTTGATCTCTAACATTATCTGTTATGGCTGCAATTAGGTTTTGAGGTCCCTCTGCATATTGGCTGTGAAGGTCATCTACTAATGACGTGGATGCCATTAGGTATGTCAGCATAGAGGATTGCAATAGCTTCAGTTATACTTCTCTGAGTTGGTCGTCATTAGCTAGGAGGTTGCTTAGGTGTCTTGACTAGAGATGTTTAGGTCCCCGGTGTTTTCTGGGGTGGCAGATTGTGTGGCCTGTCCGCCATCTTGGTCATTTGATTGGTGCGATCTTTATCTCGATTCAGAGATGGCCTGTATTCTTGGACGAAGGCATTTTGATTCCAGCAGGCTTTAGCAGCAATATGTAGAAACCTCGATGATGGATTGTGGTAGCTTGAATGTAGCCAATTTTGTGGTGATAGTGGCAGTTTTAGGGGCGGTTTTTTGGAGAGCGGTTCAGAGCACGGCCCACACTCATTGGTGACGTAAGTGTTTTGATTATGTGCTTATATTTAAATAAGCAGAGAATAATTACTAGATCAATAAACAAAGCACGGGAAGCACCCCAGAGCATGTACCGGAGGCAGGTTCACAGAACCAATAACAACAGCACATACCACAAGGCCATGCCCAGGTGATTCCTAGCTATTACACAAAATAAAACGGACACCAATTTTAAAAAAGAAATGACCAATTATTAAGATAATTGCGAGACATATTTAAAGCTATTATTATATTAACCATGAACAAAAAAGTCTACCACAACTTTAAACAATTCAATTTTTATAAAAAGCAGAGAATAAATATGAAAAACATAATTTAGTGGGAAGGAAGCATCGCGGAAGGCACCCAAGCACGCACAGGGGGCATGTGCAATGAACCCAATAAACAACAGCACAACCCCCAATGCCATGCCCAGTGATCCCGGCTAGTAGACAAAATGATTTTGCACACAAAAACACAACATTTTTTATAAATAAGCAGAGGATAAGACTCAAGAAACATATTAAAGAAACAACCGCGGAAGCACCCAAGCATGGCAGGGGGGGACATGTGCACTGATACACACAACAGCACACGCCCAACATGCCATGCCCAGGTGAGTCCCGCTATACACGAATATTTTGGCACAACACTAACAACATTTTTGTTATAAATAAGCAGAGGATAATCTCAGACATTTAAAAGAAACAACCGGGAAGCACCCAATCATGGCACGGGGGGGACATGTGCACTGACCAATAACAACGCACCAGAACCGAAAACCACCCCAGGGAGATAAGGAAAAATGCCATTTAAGGAGTTAAAAGGTCAAGCTAGACGAGTAAAAGAGAATCACTTGTAAAGAAACTTAAGAAAGTGATCCGGCTGTATACAAAATGATTTTGCACACAATAACAAAACAATTTTTTATAATAGCAGAGGATAATACTCAGACACATAAAAGAAGCAACCGGGAAGCACCCAAGCAGGACACGGGGAGAAATTGCCACTGAAAAAATAACAACAGTACACCCCCAATGCATACCAGTGATTCCCGGCTAGTAAACAAACTGATTGCACAACAATAAACAAAACATTTTTTATATAAATAAGCAGGGATAATACCAGACCATATTAAAGAAACAACCGGGAAGCACTCAAACATGACACGGGGACATGTGCACTGAACCATAACAACAGCACCCACCCCCAATGCCATGTTTCCAGGTGATTCCCGCTAGTATACAAATGAACTTTTTGCACAACAATAACAAAACAATTTTTTATAAATAAGCAGAGGATAATACACAGAACATATAAAGAAGCAACCGGGAATCACCCAGCAGGGCACGGGTGACTGTGCACTGAAAAAAATACAACAGTACACACCCCCAATGCCATACCCCAGGTGATTCCCTCTAGTAATCCAAAATGATTTTGCACACAATAACAATTTTTATCATACAGAGGATATAATACTCGAAATATGAAAAGAAGTAACGGTAAGCACCCAAGCATGGCATGGGGGGACAATGCCTCAGAACCATCTCTTCTTATCGTGTCCCAATACACTGTGGTTCTCAAATATGATCGCATCCAGAGATGGGTACTGCGTCTGGCTGCTTCACTGAATTCCCGCCATGTCCTTTTTTGTGGTCATTGTTCTTCCATCAGTGGCAGACGCAATAGTGTTCCATTGTCCCCCCCTGTGGTGCTGTTTCCACACCACAGGTAGGAGACTGATCTGCTTTCCAGCTAGCCCACTTCTGCAAGGAAACCTTAGATCGGCCCATGTTCTGGTTCTCAATCTATTTCGGCATCGCCATTCAGCCCATGATGAGTCCGCTCCAGGTGGGAGTGCTCACCAGTTCAATACGATAGATTTTGCTTTGGTTGATGGCAAGTCTTTCTTTCTCACACGGAGAATGCGACTCTCTTACCTCCTTAGAGACTGTTTCAAGAGGTGTACTTTGCTTAAGAAAATCTCTCCAGATTTAAGGCGGTTGGCAGCAGGTGTAATCTGTCCAGACATCGTGTGCTTCACAATTGGATACCTGAAGCACGCCTTGCATGCCTCGCTCGCTACACGGATGTCTGGTGGAGCAATTCCTTCTAGGATGTACAGTGTTTTCCGTTGGTGTTGGACGGAGGCATCCTGTGATAACCCGGCAGGAGGCATTTAAGCTGGATCAAGCTTCTTTGGCATGGGTTGATCTTCCCACACGGGCAGGCATCCTCTGCACATGAAGCAGCACAGGGCAAGTGCCTGCCGTCGTAGGGTAGTGGCGAGCCAACCCTCTGGGCCAGTGATTGTTCAAGATGTTATTGCGTGGTCATACTTTACTCTTCGTCTTCTCAATGTGGGTCTTATAAGGAGAGTGCGGTCCAAGGTGGCTCCTAGGTAGACAGGTTATCACAGTGCGCCAGGGGAGTTTCCAGACCAGGTACTTTCCTGACGTTTGGCTTCATTCACGATTGGTGATGGAAGCACACACCCTTGTCTAGATGGATTTGCACGTAGGTGGTTTTTCCCCCGTAGTAAGGAGTGGTTCTCCAAAGCTTTGGAGAGAGTCTCTCTTCAACAACTGTGCAGTCGGCATCTTGTGCACTAATTCCAATGTCGTCTGCATAAATAAAACGACGGGTTTCCTATCTACACGCCTAGGTTAATCGTTGGTATATATGTTGAACAGGACAGTTCAAGCACACGCACCCTTGTGGTAGACCATTCTTGAGCCTACGCCATCGGCTCTTCTATCGCTCCTAGCTGAACAAGAACAATCCTGTTACCACAATCCCGGATAAGCTTCAGTCAAAGCTGATGTTTCCTTGGTAATTTCCATATCTATGGAGTAGGCAATCTGTGGTTAACAGTGTCCGTATGCTGCTGATAAGTCGACGAACCCAGCTCCGGTTACCATAACCTTCTCGAAACCATCCTCAATTGGTTGAGTTGAGTACTTGGGCTTGTTGTTGATTTGCTGGCCGGAAACCTGACTTTGCTTGTTTATGAGGTGTTCGTCTATCAAGGTGCAATACGATTTAGCAGGGACGGTAAAGAGCTTGAGGTATGGTAAGGAGTGATATAGTCTGTAGCGTTGGGATGGAGGGATCGTCCCATGCTTTAGGGGTGCCAGACATGTGCTTTCCTCCAGATCTTTGTGGACCTGTGGGAAATAAGGGCAGCAATTGTAGAGCTCAAGAAGCATTTACTTGCCTACTGGGCCAAGATTTTTTAGTGCCTCAGTAGAGATGTTGTCAGGCCTGCTGCTTTTCCTGGTTGAAGTTTAGCAATACGGATTCCATCGTCCATGTGAAGGGAGAGTGAAACCTGAACCATAACAAAAGACACATACACCATGACAAGCCCAGGCGTATTCCGGCTAATATACAGGAAATGATGATCAAGCTTTTAAAAAATTAAACAATTGAAGTAAGCCCTATCACAATAAGATAGCAAATAAAACAATGATATAAAAATACCAGCAACAGGGAAGCACCCAAGCATGTCACAGAGGGACAAGTGTACTGAAAAAAAAATGTGTCACACTCCCCAGGCGCACTCAGGTGATTCCCGGCCAATATGTAAAATAGTTTTTAAAGCAATTTAAAGAGAAAAATAGACTAGCAACAAACAAATTTACATACATACCGATTTAAACAGAAATATAAACATTAAATACAGAAATTAAACAATAATTGCTATATTTAAAAAGTAACCGAGGAGCCTCAAGCTGGCACTGGCGAAATACATACAGATACTAAAAAGGACGCACCACCGGTGCCATACTCAGGTGATTCTCGGCCAATATACAAAATTAGCAAAATTTTAAACAAGAGAATAAGTAACCATAACACATGATAGTTTAAACAACTATAAAGTCATTGACAAAACAACATAACAACATAGAATATAAATACAAGATGATAAACTGTAATGGCAACCAGGAAGCCAACCAACCATGGCACAGGAGGAAATGCGAACAGTTAAAAAATATCGGCGCGCACCCCCAATGCCATACACAGGGATTACGGCTGACCACACAAAAAAGGTTCACAAAATCCATTAATTACAAAATACCAAACGTTAAAAAACGAATAACATGAACAAAACCAGGAAGCATCCAAGTGTGACAGCAGAGCCACGCGTACTGATCCAAAGACAATACAGCACGCCCCCCGCACCAAACTCGAGTGATTCCCGCTAATATAACATAAAACAAAAGATTAATGGGTAGAGCAAAACTTTATACAACAGAAGATTAAAATAAGCTTAAAAAGCTATACAGCGGCTTATTACAAAAACGAAATAGCAAGCAATAGAAAAATTTAACAATTTATACTATCAAACAACCAGGAAGCACCCAAAGGTGTCACCGGGCCACGCGTACATTAAAAAAACAGCACGCCCCCCGTCAACAAACTTAAGTGATCCCTGGCTAACATTAATATGGATAAAAAAAATGAGCAAAACTTAACACAAAATTAGAATACCAGTAGTGAATAAAAGATAAAAATAGCTACATAAGAGGACAATTGAACATGAAAGAGTGACATGATAACCAAGGACCGGGAAGCACCCAAGTGTGGCACCGGGGTCACGCGTACTGAACAAATGAAAACAGCACGCCCCCCGCCGCCAACACGGGTTGATTCCCGGACTTAAGTTAAAGTAATTAAGCTCAAATTTAAATTAAGCCCACTTTAAAAATACCAATGAACATAAGCTTAAAAATATTGTAAAGATGATAATCTATACAAAGCCAAAATTGAACAGTGAATGGGAAGGCACCTAAATGAGGATGCGACGGTTTAGTGTGCCCACAGAACGACACAGAAGCACACCACCCCCACAATCCACATCCGGTGAGTCCCAATCAACAGTATTAAAAAAATGCGGCTGGCAGAACAGACTACGGGAATATAAGTGTCCTTCCTCGAGAAGCGGTACAAACAAATTCTCAAAGCAATATCAAAAAAAAAGGTGAGGGACAGACAAGCGCTTCTTCCCACACCAAAATATCCCCAAAAAGATCATCATGGCCTGAGCCCAAGATATTTTGAAATCAGCCGGAGCCGCTCGCAATGAAGGACCGAAAATTCTCCGTAGTGATAACATTTGACTCTGTTTTGGCCCACCTCCTGGCACTCCAAATCGAAAAACGAAATTACACAAAACAAAATTAATTAATTTCACCACCGCCGGACTTGTTGACTTAGGAAGACAACGAGCCGACAAAATAAACCGTTCAAAAGGAATCCCTCTTGCCCAGGATAGTCTGGCAAAGGTCACGAACCAATACCAGAAGATCCTGGACAAAAGCGCAATCAATAAAAAGGTGGAAGATTGTTCACATCATCCTCCACATACAAAGTACCTTTATGAGGATCATTTAATCAATTTAATCCCGGGCAACTAATATTCCGTATATAAAACAGTTATGACAGAAATAAAAATCGCTTTGAGCCTTGAAATTTTCTTTCAAGGCCCAAAACAAGAATTAAATGGAATCTTATCAATTCACCCCAAATTGATCTCTCCAGAAACTGAGATCCGCTGGAGTGATACTAAGGGCCTCCGAACTTCTGAAAAGTCATTAAAGAAGTCCATGGGCCCCGATCGCTATATGGCCTCGTCCCCAGAACCCCCGGCTTTTTTTTTGTAACCGGAAGTGGTCAAAATTTTGGATCAGAAGAAAGCTACTAATTTCTCATTTACCCTGTGAATCCTTAGGTCTAAGGAGGTTTGGTTTGGAAGTTTGAGCAGACAATGTACTGCCCTATTTTGATCGACCAATAATTAATTTTACACAGTACTCTATGGGGCTCAAAAATTACGTTTCTAGCTCTCACATCAAATGGAATGAATACCGCGAGAAACTTTACAATGGTTTTTTTGGTGAAGGCCATTCTGTTCAAGCATGAAGACTTTATACCCTTAATCGGCGGACCATCCCCCTTTAAAATCTTAGTATTGGTGGTACAATGTTCACAGGGCTCACCCTCAACTTAAAATGGATACTGCTGAATCGGTATCATCCTCAGCCAGCGCCCGTGAACAAATTATCTTACGCCATTTATTGGAATGGACTTGCCAAGATTCTCAAACAGAAGTCCAATAAAAAATTAATTTTTTAGAATTCCAAAGAGTTTGAATTAACTTAACACCGCGGCATAAAACCAGGAACAAATCATAAATAATATCCCGTATGCGAGAATACCATGTCGATAAACCACGATAACAAAAAGAATTACCCTCCCTATCAACAATAAAAGGCTTGGAGAAGAGCGGCTGACACAGGAGCTCATTAACATTTCAGGGCAGACTAAGTTCCCGCCGGTCACTCTTCTCCACGCCCGCAACATTTCCCCATAAAAAGGCGGCACATTCGAAATTAAATTCTGAACTAAATCAACGCGAAAAACATCCTGACCAAACAATAATTATTATATTTATCCAAATTAAAAGAAATCAGAGCCTTAGTAACTATTAAGGGGGTGCTCAACATCGAACATTTTTTTGATGAATTTACACCGTAATGCAGACCTCATTCTGTCCATATCACGGCAACCCCAATCCCCCCAAATCAATTGGAGAAATTAAAACACTATATTTAATTCTATGCTTCTTGCCGCTCCAAATAAAATCAACCAAGGCTTTCTTTAATTAGTAATAACCCATTCAGGGACAAAACACAAATGTGCACATAACAAATGCGAGATATTATTAATGAATTGCAAACTAAAACTTTGCCTTTTACCGATAATGATATAATTTTTCCATATATTTAAAATAGAAATACATTTATCAATCTTGAGAAGCCAGTTGTCCCGCTCACAGGCCACTGGATCGTTACCAATAGATAAACCTAACACCACCGTACTGCCAGAGATAACTTTGATGTTTGACGGGTAAATTTACTGGCGGCTTTGTGACACCAGTACCTAACGGCAGGACTTCTGACTTCTCAGGATTTACCGTTTGACCCCTGAGCGTTGATTAATAATACAAAACACTCAAAAACATGTTTAACAGACTCAAAATCTTTAACAAAAGAGGTGGAATCGTCTGCATGCTGAAAAATAAAGCCCTCACGCAGTGCAAAGAATCTATCCCAGTCTATTTTTTTTCAATGCAAATTTTGTGTAGTCAAAGTTAGACTGACACAAGCTTGTAGTTCTTTTGTTATGACATTGTCCAGTGAGGTGGCCCACTTACAAATAGATTTCTATTCATTGTGATTTGAATGAGGGTAGAATCTTTTTTCTTGGAAAAATTCCAAAGACCAAGTGGCCCTATCAATCTATAGAAATCTGTGCTTGGTGTGGTAGGAAAAATTCCTGAGTCTTCACTTGTGCTCTTGGACCGGCTGTGATAACATCATGTAGCCATAGTAGCTTTTGACACCAATATTTTATAATTTTTATGTTCCACATTGAAACTTGTATGTGCACATAAAACACGTTTTATGTAGAATGTGGAATACTGCTGCAGGAGGTTGTCTTTTAATGTTAGCTTTATGAGGAGCACATTTTGGTCACGAACTTGAGGTTCTACCAGAGGAAGTTCAACGGCAGCATGGTGTGTTGGCCTGAGCTAGGTCAGCAGGGATGGTGCATAAGCTCATCTACTAGTAGTCCAGAGTCAAGGCAACATTTATTTTCCTATTTCATGGAAGTTAATTTTTATCTTTTTCCTTACATTATTTGATGAATTCTGAATATTGAAATTGAGTATTTCAAAACATTTGTTTGGTGGAAATATATATATTGTGAGTTTGCCAAACTCTTCCAAATTGTTTTCAATTAAGACAAATATCTACAGTTTTCAAGATGTTTTCACTTGAATTTAATGTAGAGCTTGACATATTTAGATGAAATAATGTCAGTGGAGTTCTAAGCAAAACCTATTTAATCTTGGCCAATGAGAATTAATATTTAATTTTCTCTTCTTTCTTCCATTTTTTAATTTGTTGAAAAGATCAAGAGAATTTAAGAAATGAACCTGTTAAATTTGTTCATTAAAAGAATCCAATTACTTTCATGATGAACTTAATTATTTTTATGGGTATATTATGATTAAAGGTTCCTCATATGTAAAAGTATGATTGTCTACTCAAAAGGAAAGGAAACTATTTTTATTTCATGAAAGTAAAAACCATGAACTTTTATTAAATTATTACATGCAGTTCATGGATATTTTGCATTAAAATTTGCTAAATTAAAATCAAATTTTAAATTGGAGATTTATCCTGGATTTGATACATAGTTTGGATTTGATTATTTTGATAATAATTCTGGATAAACACTTCCACATTTGCATTTGAAAAATATAATTTACGTACATGGAAAAGTTTATGCTATTTTTAGTCCATTCACTGGAGCTACAGAAATCCAAAAACTATTGTACTTTATCGGATTTGATTATCGGTAGTCCACCGCTACTCTGATTTTCACTATGATTTCGCTGGGAGATGGCTTCATCTACATCTACAATGTACTTCTTCTATGAATGTTATGGCATTGGGATTTGCTGTGGAGGAATCGCCTATTGAATATTCATCGATATCTCCGACTTGTTAGCTCACTCACAACAGCTTCAAGAAAGAAACTCTCGCATGCCGGCTTAATTCTTAAGGAAAGTGTGCACATAAAAATAGTCTAATTTGGTTTGATTCACAAAAATCCATTTTGAATGAAAACAAATTGAGCGCTCAAATAGTTTGGTGAAATTCTGAAATTCAAGAAATTGTTTAACTCTGATTAACTATGTAAGAGTTTTGTTATGACATATATTGTAAATTCTTAAACTTATTTACACAGAATGAATGAATTAAATTTATTTGATAAATAGATATTCTGGTCAAGTTGTATTTGTTCTTAGCATCTCTTGAGTACATTGGGTTTTGCGTGACAAGCCCGAGCCCCAGAAATATCAATCCCTTAACTGGGGAGGGATGCTCAACATGATTTCTTAAGGCTCGGCTGTGAGAACATAAAGTAAAAGCGCTGAGGGGACATCCTTGACGGATCCCCCCAGGATAGGAAAAAATCGAATAAAAAACATTAATTTCACACAGCTTGGGGCTTTTGAGTAAAACAGACGAATCCACCTAACAAAATATTCCGGAAAGCCAAACTTAATCAGAACCTTGAATAAATAATTGTGATTAACACGGTCAAAGGCCTTTTGCTGATCAATCTTGACCAAGTATCCCTCAAGACCACGATCAGAAATGTAGTCCACCAGATCGTGCATAGCCAAGACGTTGTCAGCAATGTCACGACCCGGTACACAACAAGTCTGATCAGTCGAGACGATAGATGCCATCACCTTGGTCAGACGAGCAGCTAAGGCCTTTGAAAAAATTTTATAATCATATTAAGTAAATAAATAGGCCTCCCAATTCTTTGAGAGTAATTTAACACCCTTTTTTGGAACAAGTGTGATAATGGAGGAAACAAAAGAGAAGAAAAAAGAGAATAATTGGAAGAGGAGGGAGGGGGAGAGAGTAGTGGGTAATAGGGCTGCTGGCGAGGGAGAGAGGTAAGAAGGTGTGTTAGCGAGTTAGGGAGGGTTGGTTGGGTGTGGGAATGGAGGGGATGGTGGGAGTATGGATTGGCGATGAGGGGCGGCGGTGTGAGTGGTGGGTGGAAGGGGTACGCGGTTAGAAGAGGAAGGAATAGGAGGGATTGAGATGA
>JAMKCH010047082.1:0-12611 GCA_023653785.1 Ophioderma brevispina
ATGGCTAGCGATTCCAACAAGATGTGCACTCTAATAACAGTAAAAAGATGATTTAAAAATAAGAGTCAGCAACCGACGTTTAGAGATATTTGCACATACTGAAGTAATCGTCAGTAGGCTATGAAAGTAGTGCACAAGTTATGTAGTGAAAAATTACTGGTTCACTCCCGATGTGTTTTACACATGGCTTACGAATTCTTGACAGGTCGAGTACAGTTTCATGATCGTCACCGTAGCAGGATTTTATACTCTTACCGGCAGAAAATCCAAGTGTTGTGCGGAACGCAACCCCTCAAAAACGAAGTCGGGATACTTGAGCTTCCAAATATGTTTCGTATGTCTGATGAAAAAAATATGAAATCACTAAAAATGCGATGAAATCATGATAAAAAATGGACGGAAGAAGAAGAACTGTCCGCCATCTATGGTTGCGCCCTCAATGTTGGAAAAATGTCAATTCCCAAATAAGAAAGTCAAGATAGCTGGTGTAAAGACACATTTAAGATTTGGAGACAGCAGGATAATAAAAACAAACCTAATAGGGGTATACCGGGGAAAAATCGACACGCGCGAAAGCGACGAACGGCCTTTCTTATCACGCGAACTTTCGACACGCAGTCGCTTATCGAGCGCCGGGACATTTTCCAAAATTACTGTTTCGTGTCGGACACCTGTGACTTTTGGGGGGAAATTAAAAAAACGGAAGTACGACTTTCATAACTTCCGCTATGTTGACACGCGACACCCAACGTGTGGGAAACAACTTGCAAGCGGATAGTAGTCTAAGGACGTACGAAAAAATAGCTTCCAAAACGCGACTCTACCCGGGCGCCTGAGAGTCTTTTAGTTTTACTAATTCATCAAGGACAGTATACAAGTATATGTCGTTAACATTTTTTAATAATCGGGTTAATAATATCTCTGTTAAAGAAATTGTATTTCAATGTGCTGCACTGGCCCGGCAGCTTCCAGCAGCTCGCGACGGCCCCGCCCGCCTAATGATTTCTCTTTTCAGTCGACTGTGCAAAGAGTGACAATTTGAGCAATTAAAACAGACCCATTATCATTTATGAAGTGTCAAAATCTAGGTTTGTATTTTTAAATGATTTTTTAAAAAGTAATTTATGACCTTATTTAAACTTATTACCCCTGTTTGTTTTTGTTACTGTCTCTAATTACCATATGAATGCTTGAATCGTTCCATCAATACACTGGGGGTAAACTAAGCCTGATGAGAAAAAGTTTGTATACTAATTCATCTTTAATCTGGCTATTTTTTTGGCTTGAAAAAAGCAATAATAATTATGTCGATTACAAAAATTACTATGATATAACCAAACAAAAATAGAGATTCATTATAACCTATAACTGCCATAGCATGCTAAATCTACAGCAGAAGAGTCGTACCGGCCACAACAAATGCAATTAGCAACACAAAATCAATCCACGCACGTGCATTGAAGACAATTACCGATGTCTGCCTAACACATTCTGATATTATTTCGACGTATTTTTCTGCGCTTATAATATGGAGACACACTGAATTTTGGAAAAAAAAACAGAAACTGTAACTTGTTCAAAACGGACATCGACCTTATGTTTTCGTGCTTAGCACTTGAATACATCGACAGCCAGGTGCACATTCGCAAACCTGTCGTTTGCTCGTCCTTTAACACAAAGCTTTTAAGGCTTGGGATTCTAAACATTGTCGGAAATTATTCATAATTGTAGCCAAAATAGCTCCAAAGACTGGCGATGATCAATTATTCATGACATGGACAACGTTTTTTTTTTTAAGACGGCGATGCATTTGCAAGGGTTTCTAAAACAGAGGTACTGTACGTACCTAAACCTGGGGTATGGGTACAGATCTTATTTGAAAAGGTTGGGTCTTCTAAAGTAAATATTAACAGGGCGCAACTATCTGATCCTACATCATGGGTTTTGGTTTTGCCACAAGGCTTGTTCAAGGCACCCATGGCTTCATTTCCCTGACATTCCCATTGGAGATATCATTAAGAAACACGCTGGTTAATATCACATTTATGCTGACGACTGTCAATTATATGTTTCTTTTAACCCACGGCTTCCGGGGGACATGCAAAGATCAATCAACAAGATATCCGACTGTATCACTGAAATTAGAAACTGGATTGCTGTGAACTATCTGAAACTGAATGATGCAAAAACGGAGTTTTTCATAGCTGGATCTGCCTACAACATCAGGAAACTTCAGCCGCTACAGACATTACACTTCAAATGGGCTCAATTAATTCAAGCCTTCCACAGTTATCAGAAATCTGGATTTTTTGATAAGCACAATGTCCACCCATTTCCATTTGATCCCCTGCGCCGTTCTATTTTTTTCCCTATCAAGAACATCTGGAGAATCCGAAGATTCATTGATTTCTGACACTTGCCACCCATATGCAGAGTACTGCACCTTGTACTGTCACGCCTGGATTACTGTAATGCATCTTTCCACTCACCTATCAATCTACAAATAGAATCGCTTACAAACGCTTACAAAACAGTGCCCCCTCACGTGTTTTTGCATGTGATCGCCGGCTGGATGCCGAACCCTTTTAAAAATGTTTTCCCGGCTTTCCAGTAGCGGCCCAAGAGTGACTGTTCAAATATCTTGGTTATATGTTATAAAAGATATGCACTGATGAATCACCTGCATAAATCACTCCAACTGTTTTCTTACATGTTCCGGGTCGGCCTCTTAGATCATTTGATGACACATTCACGTCTTGTGGGTTTCCCAATGTTAATTAATTCTTTGGCTGGGGAACGCAGATTGCCTGTCATTGCTTCCACACTTGGAACACCTTCCACAAGCCATCAGAATGCACCATCCGTCAAACAAATTTCAGGAACCTGTGTAAAAACAATTTGTTTAAACGTCTGCCTTTTTGTTACTTTTGCGTTTTGGTTGTGGTAAACGCAAGTTGTCTTCGGACGAATTGCGTCCTCAATAACTTGGGTATTGTATTATGGTAATGTTGTTTCGAAAGTCAGTTGACGAGGTGATAAAGTTAAATGTTATCCCGGATTTTTATCGCAACTGGATTCTAATGATTCTCCACATTTTCAGCTCAAAATTGGGAGTACATAATGCTAATTTATATCATACTCTAAAAAACAGAGCGTTGTTGGCCAACAAAAATCGGCAATAGCGCTCTCTACATGCGTATTTTCCTGGACCCATTTGTGGGCAAAAAATCCAACAATGCGATGTCAATAATGATCGACATCCGATGGCACGCAATATAAAGATCGACACGCTACACGTTTGAGCTGGGGGCTACAAAGCGCACTGCGACACACTCCAAAGTGCGCTTAAATCGCGAAGAACAAGAACCACGTTCAAACTTCGAGCAGCCGTGTTAAATTTGGCAACCCTTAGACCCCTACTAATGGCATGAACAGACACACATGGAGCTATTTCCCTGCTATTTTCATATTGGAAGGCCGTTTCCAACAGCTGTTGCCTTATTATCGGAGATCTCTGATTGAATTATTCTAATTACAAAATTTTGATAGCTGATATTCAAGAGCGATTTTTATTATAATATAAAACCGCTACAAAATATCAGATTGGATCGGATATCGGCCTATAGTTTAAAATGTAATATTGGTTATCGGACACAAAAAAAGGTCATTTCAGTTGACCCTCATAGGTACCAGGGTCCCTTCCAACCTACACTTGGCCAGCATAGAAGGTACACGTAATTCCATGGGGAACCACTTGTTTAGGCTTTGGTCCACACCATATTGGCGAGTGCCACATTATTGGATGTAAAACAAAACGTTTTTTTTCTATGCCGTGTTGAACTGCGCGACTATATTGGATAGATTGCGATTTATTCCTATTGAAATCTTGTTGACACAAGGTGGCACGCGAACGACCCTACCTCCCAGCAGTGGACTGACATAGCTGACAGGTTATTGTTGATTATTATCTGTATGTTACCTTTTAAGGTTTTTCTTAGCCTGTCTCTGATTGGCTCATTTAACAATAATATAATCCTATCAAGAACCATCATATCAGTAATAGTGCCATTTATTTACTTGCACCCGGTGTAAATTCCAGGTGAAAGTGTCCAATTCCCATAATAAAGGTGGTGACCCGATAAGGACAAAACCTCGCCCCCACATTACTCCATCAAAATGAGGTATTGTTATGACAAAAAGTCTCCAAATTGCTCGACCATATTACATGCACTTTCCTATGGACCCATTAAGTACACTTTTTGCTACCTAATCCAAATGGCTTGGACGATTTTAACTCATTTATTAATGTTTGTTATTGATCCAAGTGTGGGGAAATCTTGGGGATCTGAAACATAATAATAGATAAAATTGTATGTTTTTCACTTCATTATGTTTGAAAATTCCTCTTTATAAGGTTTGCAGTGGTCTTAATTTTACATTTAAAAAAAAAAACACTCTATAAAAAATTGGACCATGATTGGCAACGCACCTAATTTGAACTTGTTTTGGGACTGCTAGCTATAGCTGGATAGACCACTTATATTTGTATGTAAATTTACAAATCAATTTTTCAAACAAAAACAAAAAAAACACAATGGGGGAATGTCGCCAAAATTTATTTCTGTAGTTTCCTAACAAAACAAAAAATTAAGGTGAACCACAAATAATAATACTTCAAAAGGAAAAAACATTGGTTTTTGCTATTTTTTGGTTTATTTTGTGGGGCCTTCACATCTGGCAGGGGGCAGGACCAACAGTCTTGTCTTCAGTTGTGCGTGTGTATGTGTCACCTAAAATTTAAGTTTATAGTAGGAAGCAGGATAGAAGAAAAACAAGCGAAGAAAGGAGGACATGGCAAGGAAGAGTTAAGGAATTAAATATTCTTTTAAATATATTTTCTTTTGCAATTATCTATAAAACCGCAAAATTCTATTTTATTTGTTGTTTGTTAAGTTTTTTAGTTTCTATTTTTTAAAGAATGGCTTTTTGAAAAATGAGATTGGGGACTTGCAATCCCGAAAAGTCAGTTAAGGATAATATTGTCCATGCAATTGTGCATTATCCCTTTGAAAACAAGGAAAAGGTCTTGGTATTAGGCCAAGAAAAAAAACACGTTGGTTGCAGTAGTTGCATGCAATTTTATTTTGGAGCCCTTTATTTATTAGTTTTAGTTGAGACTTCATTAAATTGGGTTTGCAGTTTTTTTTAGACAAAACTGCCTCGAGAGATAGAAAATGTATCGTCTTCAAATTCCAGGAGCTCCCAAATTACTATTTTTTTCTATCTGTGATAAAAACATAATACATTTTATTCTGATACTATCTATGCATGTTGACATGGAGGAAAATCCCCCAAGGATAGAAATCTATTTTTTATTTTTTTATTTATGTAGTTAGTAACAATTCGCGGTTTGCCAGGCAGAACCCAATATGGGTCAATATGCATTAATTCAAGGGACGCCTCCATAACAGCGGGGAAAGATTTTTATGGGAAGAAGTCCGATTTAGATCGAGGAAACCGAGGATCTCGGAGAAAACCTGCTAGGACGATTCACATACGACACTGGCTCGACGGGGGATCGAACCCGGGCCGCAATTGAGTAAAGGTGAGGCGACGCGACCGCTACCCAACTTGCCCTCCTGAAGAATTCCTCTGAGATTGATCTCCTCTGGGATTAAACTCTGTGTCGATTATAAAATCCCTGTGAGGCTATAAAATCCTGCTGAGGATTAACCTGTCGCAGAAAAAATCCCTCTTAACGATTATATCCCTCCGAGATTAAAACCTCTGATGGATTAAAATCCCTCCGAGGCTTAAATCCCTTCCGAGGATTAGAATTCCTCCAAGGATTTAGTGTCCCGTCAGTCATTCCCCGTCATTCACGATTTTGATAGGCCATTTTTATGTTAATTCTCAGGTTTTTATCTATTGACCATAATAGTTTACTTAGTTTGTTATCAATGGCTTAATTTTAACAACAAATTGCAATAATCTCCTTTGAAAACAATAGCTGTTTACGAGAATCTACTTTTTCAAAAAAAAGTGATGGTACTTTTTGTCCCGTCAGTCACGCCCACTTCGAAGTGCAACCATACAGGCACCAAAACATTTGTTTCAATTTGGTTTTTTAAATTAAAATATGACATGTTCTCTTTGCTTTGGCGTTGACCTTTTGGCACTTAGTTGCCATGCAGATTTTTTTCGGCATGCTTTTGAAACTAAAGGTGCTTAAAATCTGTCCCATCAGCACGTTGATTAGCCAAATGAAAGGTTTGCCAGTTGGATATACTTTGAGGATTACCCCAACATTTCAGTGTTAATAGGAAGATGACATGGGAATACCCCCCAGTTTCAGTGTCCTTGCCCCTGCCCGCCGCATTTCCCCCCCCCCCCCCCCCCCCCCCCTCCCATTCCATTTTTTGTCACAAATTCAAGATACTCCAAGAGATATCCTCCCCTTGGCCCAATGCTGTCATTGCTTCCAAGTGGCCCTCAAAAATTTCCCACAATGATTTTTCCACTAAAAATCTTGGTGTTCATCATCCTCTGAAGATCCTCTAAGTGAACTATCATGTGGACACACCCAAATATTCACAATCCCATAACCTTAAAAACGTTCTCATTCTAGCCAAATTACCCAGGTAGCAAGGGAAGGGGTGAAGGTAAGAAGGTAAATCTTGGTTGGGAATCGAACCCGGGGCCCTGGCACTCCCAGTCCACATACAAAGAATGGCAGGCCCCAAGGGTGTCACTGGCCCACGGCCAGCGATTTCGTGCCCATCAGTTGCTGTAGGAAGACATCCATGGCATGATTTGGACTTTTTGGTGAGATTTGGTGAGTTTTGGTTGTAATAGGAATTGTGGTCAAGTCGGCACCTGGCTTGTGTTATTGTCAAACGGCGCGGGGAAACAACAATGTGTTTGCTTTATTACTGCATAAAGGTGTTAGTTATTGTATCCATACAGGGATAATCCCCTCAGGACCATCTCCATAGGTTTAACCCCAGGTCAGATCAGGTTTCTTGAGGCCTGCACGGTATCCTGGTAACCAGATCTACCTGTCCCAGGGCAGGGTTGTCGTCTGCTAAACAACCCCCGCCCCCCCCCTCGGGTTTCTACGAAATCCAATGAGGAGGATAGCTGGTTTCCCCTGTAGAACTAAAAAGAAGATTCTACTTACCAGGGCGTCAGCTCTGGAGAGCTATGGTGGCCCTCCAGCACATCGACATCAGGAATGGCATCGGGTCAGGTTTCTTTTGCTCCCAGTAAATCCTCACACTGCATAATTGCTGTGAGTGTGAGGTAATCCAGCCACCCCTGTTAGGTGGGATAAAACGCGGATTTAAAAACTTTGTTTTACTAGCAAACTTTTACTAATGAAAACTTTAACTATGTGGACTATTTTTGAGGATTTCAAGCAGTGATCATTTAAAGTTCTGCTGATGATTCCCTTCCCCCGTACTGGTGGATTTGTGAATCTTCTCATGATTCTCTAAGTGAATTTGGGGTGTTGCGCCATTTGAACTACTTCTCCCTCCTTGGCGGTAACAACACATACGTGAACCTTGACCTTTGCTACACTTAACAAGGGAAAAGTGAGGATTGTTGTTGTGGCAGACGTTAATAAATTCCAAATTTGACATACTTGTGAATGATACACATATTTAACACAACTGCTTTGGATCGTAACGGCAATTGCATAATAGTCAATTCCAATTAAATGTACTAATATCGCAATATTAATTATTTTAAATGATAAGAACAAGTCTGGTGAATATGCGGGCGGATTCAGGATTTGAAAAACGTCAAAATTACAGGGGGTCTGAAAGGCTAACTGTCCAAAATGGCTGTTTTGCAAGAGTTTGCAGATTACCGGAGGCGCGCGCCCCCTCCACCCCCCTCCCTAGTTCCGCACCTAATAGGCCTATATTAATATGACATCTTTATTGTAAGTATATCAGACATACAGCAAGCCTACCCCAATAACATCTTCCCGTTACCAATTCCTGAATGTTTTTTGCTGACATTGCATTATTGCGCGAGGGAAATTTGGTTTGGGGGTGAGAGGTGGTAGCCACATTGGCATTCTAAGTTTGTAGATATTTTGTTTGTTTGTTTGTTTTTGGGCAGGTTTGTAAATGTTTTGGAGGGCCAAGATGGTAGAAACTGTCACAAGCGTCAAACAAGTGACTTGGTGGTGGAGGACAACTGATACCACAGAGTTGGCTTGCTTTTAGGGGTGACTGAAGTATATTTTTGAGGTGACTTTGGTGTGGGCACTTGAAAACCTTACGCAGTCTAAAATAGCTTAAATGGGGCAGTTGTGATCCCAACCTCGTCCCCCCCCCCGAATTACCTAAAGATGTTGAGATTATTATGTCTCTGAACAGTACCTTAGTAACCATGTGCCTAGTCTTACATGCAGATTCGATTTGTATCGTAAGAAATTCGCATTTGTATTTTCTGTCCGTAAACAGACGAAATCAGCACAGTGGCCGATGGGACTGTGGAAACTAAGCAATTGCTCATAAACCAAAAACCGCAAGAATCGCGATCAACTCAAACTTTGTGAATAAGCTTTTCTCAAAGGATATCAAGTAACAAGTGAATAAAGCAGAATTGCTTGGAATCGATGAAGTACACCTTTAATGCACTCTTCAAGTGCTGACCATTCTCACATTATGAAAATTTCATGTTATTGGGTTAGTATTATTTAATTTTTCCCAAGAGTTGGGTCCCCACACATCAGCATATCATTAAACAAATCAATAACAGTTCAATCAACCTTCATACCAGTCATGTTTAAACTTCGTAGCTGCACGCTTATCTCACTACAGTCCTATTCCTCCTGGCTCCTTTTCCAGTAATTAAATTTCACTTCGCTGCTGCTAACCACTCCTGCCAACACATCGATACTGCCATTGGAACCACACCCACAAATGCAACAACACTAGCAAATGGCACTACATGTGAGTAATAGTGCATTCAGACTTTATCGCTGTGCATCGGCCGACATCACTGTCGTTGTACAAAACAGTGATGTTATCACTGTTTTTTGTGGGGCGATGCCCAACGATCATCGCTGGACAATGCGCGTACATTTGTTTGTGTGATGAATCATCAGTCATGGCTCCGCACTTAGCCGTGCACCGCATGCTTCTTGCAACTTTATTGCTTATATTTTTGCGGAAAAATGACAGATGATGAGAAGCAGCCAGGGCCGTACGCAGGATTTATTTTTTTGGGTATGGGACTTCGAAAAAGTGGACATTTTTCTTCGAAAAAGTGGACCTTTTTTGGTAAAAATGGACCTAACCCCCCTAAAATGGTCCTTTTTTGACTTTGACAATTTCACCACCAAAAAGTGGGCTTTCTTGTCAATATTTCTTTAAATTTTGGCCCTTTTTATCAAAAAATTCATCAGAAAGTGGACCTTTTTCCCCTTTTGTGGAATTTGGGGGTGCTGCTTCCAGGCCCGCACGCACCATGCGTATGGGCCTGGAAGCAGCAAAAAAAGTGGTTATACCAAAGTGACATCAATGCCAACCATCACAAATCCTTGACTTGATTGGACAATGCAGCATCATCGCTGGATAAAGTTGAACTTTCCTCAACTTCAGAAATTCATCGCTGAGGCATCTGCTGATGCCCAGCAATGCTAAGCCTTGTTGCTGTGGCATGGCATCGCCCAGCGATGGAGGAAGATATCGGGCGTTATCGCCAGACGTTGGCCGATGCACAGCGATAGAGGTCTGAATGTACCATCAAGCTATTAATGCTGTGAGTACTACCTGATTGGTTGAAATGGAACTAATGGGATATGTTTAGCCAATCGGCAACATGGTAAGAATGGTGGTTGGACTGATGAGGGCTAGAGCTGAAATATTTGGAAGCTGCATTTTAATTGGTTATTGGAATGAATATATGATGAAAATAGCCAATTGGAAAATAGTTAACAGAAATGCTGCATGAAAGACAGGTAGTGCTCAGGGGATTCACCTTTTCAACCCTGGTAGATTCTGTATAGATGAGGTGACATGTGACGTCAACGCCAGGCAACGAACAAAGCACTGCCCGGCAGTATGCGTGAGCACCTGCAGGGCTTGTGCTTTTAAAATTCGCGCTCAATCAAGCGTGATGAGGCTATTAAATGCTGTAACTGTATGGGCACCTCTAACATGTCAGTAGACCAGGGGCTAACTTGTGTTTGTAAAAATTGATGTCACCTCATCTATAGGTTACAACACATACATGTAAGGTCAGTGGTTTTTGAGATGGCTTCCCAAATGACCTTTCCTGGGAAGCCATCTCAAAAACCACTGGCACTGACCTAAGACTAGGCTTGTTTGGACTCATATTGCTAATATGCATGTCATTTGGGAAGCCATCTAAAAAACCACTGACCTAAGATAAGGCTTCCTTAGACTCATTTGAATGCATTTTCTATGCTGATTGCTAATATGCATGTCATTTGGGAAGCCATCTCAAAAACCACTGACCTAAGATAAGGCTTCCTTAGACTCATTTGAATGCATTTTCCATGCTGATTGCTAATATGCAGGTTATTTGGGAAGCCATCTAAAAAACCACTGACCTAAGATAAGGCTTCCTTAGACTCATTTGAATGCATTTTCTATGCTGATTGCTAATATGCATGTTATTTGGGAAGCCATCTCAAAAACCACTGACCTAAGATAAGGCTTCCTTAGACTCATTTGAATGCATTTTCTATGCTGATTGCTAATATGCATGTCATTTGGGAAGCCATCTAAAAAACCACTGACCTAAGATAAGGCTTCCTTAGACTCATTTGAATGCATTTTCTATGCTGATTATAAAATATGGTCATGAAAATAATATTTGCATTTGAAACAAATTTGACCACATTTGAAATCTGAGCAACTCATCATCATGCATCATTATCAGTATCAACTGCAGAGCAGTCAACCACAATGTTCTCCAATTGCTGTGATCTTGAGCCAACTATAGAATTGTGGTGGTGGTGGTGGTGGCGGCGGTGGGGCTGGTGGAGGTGGAGGAGGAGGTGGTGGTTGAGGAGAAGGAGGAAGATGGTCAATTATTACATTTTGATTTTTTCAAGTTTTTCATCAATTGGCTAAAAGTTAGAATGAGACTTTATATAATCCTTATGGATGTGGGGTGGGCTTGGGGTGGGCTATTGCAGATAAATTCCAAACACCTCCTATGGAAGGCAACGATCAATAACTGATAGAAATCCAGCGGTGCTTCCGTAGGGCATGTATGGATTTTTTCTGTGATGGCCCAATCCAATAATGTCCCCCATGAGGTACTGAACATACTGTAGTAATATAATGCAGTGGTATATGGGAAGCAGCAGGGTTCCCACTTAGGTTTTTAACTTGAAGTCCACTGGACCCCATAATTTACAAATGTTCAGAATTATCTGGTCCAGTGGAATATTTTGTGGTCCCGAGACCAGCCTTCCAAATGTTTGTATGTAGTACTACTAATCAAGACTTATCAGTTTCCAAATAAATGGTGTGTAAGATTTCCTGATTTCTATTGTGCCTTTGGTGAAACTTTTGAGGTATCACATTTCCTTATTTTAATGTTAACAAGTTGGTTTTCTGTCAGACAATACAAATAGTATAAATAGCCATTGCAATATTGTGAATTTGGTTTTCCCACAATAAGCAATATTTTGAATGCTGCATTTAGCAGAAATGTTATGTCCCTAAATTTGCTTTTGAGGTTTGGAAAAAATTTGCCTTTCAGAGGCTTAGAATTATGGGGTCCAAGTGGACCTCATTTTGTTAGTCAATCTTAATTTATCATGTCCAGTGAAAATTCTGAAATTCTGTCTGTCATTTGACACCAACATCCTACTAAGCGGGAACCCTGGGAAGCAACCACATCCCCACCCCCTAAAAAAAAGAAAACTTATTATGCTAATGATGCATTAATTTCACAGTGTTTTAATAATTACATTATGAAACACTTCAAAGTCCCAAAGTTGTCTTTTTCTCCAGAATCGACAACAACAACAAAACCTACGCATGGGCATGGATGTTCACAGGTTCATATTTAATTGTTTGAACAATGGCCTGAAACAAAAGCGACCAACATTTACGTACACGATCAGTCTAGCTTGTGGCTGTTATATGCAATACTATGTTATTTCTTGTTTTACTAAAGTAAATTCTGTCAATATTTGAATCCTCAGAAATAATAACCTCAGCCACAGCAGATACAGTAGGAACAGCCACCACCAGTAAATTGACGACAGAACAGGCCACAACAACGAAAGAAGACACAACGACGGATAAACCTACGAAAGCACCCAGCAAAAACAAGCAGAGCGGCTTTGATGCAGCCAGCTTTATCGGCGGCATCGTGCTCGCATCTGGGGTAATAGCCATAGCATTTTTCGGATACAAATTTTACAAGTCTAGGCAAGATAAGAACTACCAGACTTTCTAAACAGAATTAGACAGGGTTATTAGTATAGATAAGAAAAGGATCTTTTTTAAATTTCAATACCTTAATGACTCTAGTATAAGCCCATTGTGCTAGTAGTTGCGTGTAGTAATTTTTTTCCTGGAAAAGGAGGATCATATTACTAGTGTTAG
>JAMKCH010047083.1:0-11111 GCA_023653785.1 Ophioderma brevispina
TAAATGAGGTCGAAGATGACTGTCATTTAATTCTGAAATGCACCTTTAATGAAGATCTCATTCTAGAATTTTAAAAAATGAATATTGGAAGTCTTTTCAGATTTATGGCCAAATTGTGTTTTATCCGATAATGGGGCATTTTCTTTTTCTGAAATCCAGTTTTAACACTGCCATCTGATTAATAATCATACCCTTCCTGAATATAATGCTACAGGAAAGGGGCAGGTCCTGTTCTCTTCTCTCGGGGTAACAAAAATTTACAGCATTTACATCATCCTTCATAAAATCGATTTCTATTAAGAACCACCAAATGCTCAAGTCCACCAAAATTGCAAAAAAAGTATAATTAATTGGCAAAAAAATGACATATTTGGACCAATTGCTATGCGTGGAAGCTATTGTATGAATCAAGTTGGCAAAAAAGCATGACTATTTGTTTTTCATGGACGTCTCTTTGCTACCGACCAACCACCCTGGCTGTCCTTCTTTGCCTTCTTCATTCTTTTCATGTGGTCCTCAGAAATTTCTCCCTCATTTTCCTTTTTTATTGTTTCCCCTCTTACTTTATGTGAATGCCTCCTTATCATGTTTTCTCTTAACCCTTAACCTGAATAAAACTGGGTCCCACTATGTTAAAATTTGAGATACAACTCAGAAATTAAAGCTAATTAGTGTAATGCAATTTGTTAAAATTGATAAGCATTTCAATTGTGTGGACATATTAACCATTTATATATTGCTGCTACATATATATTTTAGCACTTTAAATAGCAATAATAAATTAGTGGAAAACGACTTGAACAGGCATGACAAGGGCCATAGCAAGGATGGAAAAGTGGTGCAGCAGCAACCAAATCACAGACACACAGCCAATACATAGAAATGCATCAAAATTGGGGTCAGGGAATTGACTCAAAGAGTGATTGACCTGGTTACAATCCTCGACACAGGAAATCCTTGAAAACTTCTTACTGAAAAAAATGTAACCCGGTGTATCTCTGCTTCCAAGGCCAAGACCCCAAGAGCTTTGCGATATGTTTTAGGTCGAAAAAAATAATGCGCTACACGAATTATGATTTATAATTGCATTCTTTGACAACTTTTTTTCTTGACCCAGTTCAAAAAACAAGAAAAGTTTTTTTTTTTTTTTTAATTACTTAAAAAACCCACACCTGTGTAAGGCCAAAAAATAACAAGTTAGTTTCCAGTAGATCATGCGCATTTTGAATTTTTTCGGGTACTAATTAGGTAACTTTCCAAAAATTTGCAGGATGTAAATAAGTGCGAAGCCTGAATTTAAATTTTGTAGGCCTGTGCAGAAACAATAATCATTGTATAGCAAATATACCTTTTTGCCAAAAATGCATTTTTTTTCATTATTTTGGCTTATGTTAGTCAAAAATTGGACCTTTACTAAATCTCCATTTCACACACCAATTTTTTTGAGCAAGACTTATCATTTTGTGAATCAATTACAACTTAAGTCTACCAAAACGTAATAATTAAGTGTTTAATCTTCAGTTATTTGGCCGAAATATATTTTTTTTTGAATTTATTATCATTTTCTCACTTGTTCACCAAAATGGCATTTTTCTGGCAAAAACACATTCTAACATCTATTCTACTAGCCAATGGTTTGTATTAAATAATAGCTGCCAAAGTCTGTATGGACACGGCAACACAATATACAGCATCATAATCTATAAAAAATCATGAATTTTGACTACATCATTTGGTGTTTTTGTCCATTTTTTCATAAAATACTATTTTTTGTTTTATTGTTTACCAAAATTTACCTTTCTACCCTCAAAAATAACTCCGTCTACTGCATTTTTGTGCAGCAAAATAACATCTTCGCGTTGGCCTTTGTATATCAATGTAAAAATGTAAATTCTAAACAAAACGGTACTTATTCTCAATTATTTTGTGCTTTTGGATTTAAAATTAAAAAAAATCATGTTTTTTTCTTTATTTTAAGCCCCAAAATGGGTTTTTTGGCCAAATGAAACCCCCTGCCAAACACCAAAGTTTTGACCACATCCATCAGTTTCATAAATCCGATATAATTGGCCTTTGAATAAAAGTGGTTTGTTTTTTTTGTTTTACGAGGGAATGGTTTTGAAAAATACGCACTTTTTGAAGCTTGAACGCTCGCCTATGATGGTTATAGCTTTTCAGCGTCGTCCGGTCAAGCATTTTGGGGGTTGGGATGCCAGTGTTTTCAGGCTCAGGCTCAAGTGGGTACGGCTCAAGGCCAGGCCCAGGCGAGTCTTTCATCACCTGATCCGATTGGGGATCTTAGTCCCCCTCGATGACCCCTTTTCTTTCGGTCTTATCTCCGCGCCAATGATTTCCGGCCTCTCTGCAGTCAGTGTTGAGTGGTAGTGGCTCGGTAGTCCTCCCTGTTGGACTTCAGCCTCATGTTCAGCCTCACCTGTCCAGCCTTTCCGGACACTTTCAAGGGCTGCTTTGGCCATTTCCCTCCGGGGGCGCGGGCTGTGGGCTAATCCGATTGGCCCTTACCCGGGCCATCCGCCATGTATGGGTAACCCCCAGATGTATCCATTTCAGGGGTATCACAGTTGTACACCACTCACCTGCTCCCTTGCGCCTACCGTAGGTACAGGTCAAGTTGGCATGTGGGCGCCCTCTGGGTGTTCCGAATACCTTGGTTGGTAACCCCGGCCGGCGTTGCTAGCTCCCCCTCCATTGCCTATACGCAGAAGCCTTCTGGAAGTGGCCCCGAAGAGGGGTAAGCGTTCTAAGGAACCGGATTATTCCGATTCGGAGGATTCGTCCGAGTCCAAATCCAGCGGTTCGGGGTCTGGGTCGGATTCTGACGTGTCTGGTTCCGACTACCCTTCGGACAGCTGCCCCCAGCGTCCTTTACGTCGTCTCATCTGAACACATCTCGGCCACTGGCGTTTCCCTTTCCAATCCACCGGCCCAGGTGGAGCCGTATTTGAGGAACGCCCAGAATCGCTTAATCCTCCTTTGTCATAAGTCTGAGTTTGCGTCGGGTCGCTCTTCCTCTGGGAGGTCTAGGCGTGGGCCCCTCCTCGTGCCCCTTTTAAGGTGCCCAAGATGTGCACGTTGCGATTGATAGAGTTCTGGTTCCAATTGTACTTCCACTGTCTTTGGCACTTGATCTTGCGGCCAGGCTTAGAGAGGGTTCCGCTCAACCAGAAACGCATTGTTCGCTCTACTGTCTGTAAGCGAATCGGATCTGAAGCAGTTCTAAGTGGCCCCGCTTAAGCGGCAGGGAGCTTCTAAGCACAACGGCATAGGAAGTCGGGCAATCTTCCTCACATCACAACAGTCTGGGGCTCCCACCCCCAGCAGGCTGGGGGAGGGGGCCTGGCCTCCTTTTCTAGACGCTCTAGGAAGGGCTGTTGAGGCAGCAGCGCCTAGGAAGACTGGCCCCTCATAGTGGTCAGTCTATTTCGGCTCCTGCTGCCGTAAGTGCTGCCTCTCAGTCTGCTACACCCTACTCGAGGGCAGCAGACCCAGGCTCGTTTTTGAGGAGTTGGAAGGTCTCAGCCTGCCGTTTTCACCCTACGGCAGCCGACCCATGGGATGCTATCCCTCCTGTGGGAGGCCGTATCCACTCATTCCAACACACTTGGGGTGCGAACAATCACAGGACTGGTGGGTTTGCGACATCGTTACCCGCGGTTATCGTCTGGAGTTCACCTCCCCCCCTCCGGCCTATTCGGTGCAACCGTATACTCGTTTTGCCGAGACAGGGCCCAACGTATAGCCTTGCAGGAGAGTGAACTCCCCTTGGACAGGGAGTGAGGAGGGTGGAACGTGACGTATCTTCCCTTACGCATCAGACCCTCAGACCAAAGGAGGATTTTGGTCCCGGATTCTCTCCTTTGTCCGAAGAAAACGGGAGATTGGCGCCCCCATCCGCTGAACCCAAGCCCTTGAGACAGGTTCACACACACAACCATCATTCAAGCCGAAAGGTTCAGGATTAGACATTGGGCACCGTTGGATCGCCATCAAGGACAATGGGCCACGACGATCGACTTAAAGGACGCTTACCTCCACACCGAGACATCCTTCCGATCAAATATGATGTCCAAATTCAAGACCAGGCGTTCCAGTTCCAGTGTCTGCCTTTTGGTCTTTCGACGGTCCCCCCGGGGTTTTTACTCGGGTTGTGAAGGCCGTATGGAGTCTTCCTCCGCAAGCGGGGGTAAGGCTGTTCATCGAACCTGGACGACTGGTTAATAGTCGCAGACTCCCAGGAACTGGTTGCAGCCCACACCCAGTTGGTGCTTCAAACAGATGGACCGTTGGATTCATTGTGATCTTGTCCAAGTCCACGGTAGTTCATCTCAATCTCCCGCTCTACCTGTGAGCCAGCCTGCTGATGCAAGGTCGGGCCAGGCCAACCCCGGAGCGGCTATTCGATCTAACTGCCTGCGTCATGACTCTGTTGTCACACAGGCAAGCACCACGGCGGCCCTGGCTCCAATGTTCTGTGCCTGATGGCCAGCCTATTCGACCTGGTTCCCCCTACTGGCCGTCTCCACATTAGGGCTATTCAACATCCACCTCCTGTACCATTATCGTCCCAGTCGCCATCCGGTTACGAAAATGGTGCCAATTCCCGACTTGATTCATCCAGAGTTTTGTGGTGGACGAATCGTCGGAATGTGGAGATAGGGTGAAAGTGTTCCTCCTCCCCCTGCCGTCCAGTTACGTTGCCCTCGGATGCCTCGAAGACCGGCTGGGGAGGTCCATAGGTCAAAGCAGGGCCCACTGTGTGTGGGACTTTTCCGCGGAGGCCCTTTGCCATATAAAATAGACCCTCCTCAGCTTTGGGCTTGTTTCGTACAACTTAAACGCCTCGAGGGCCTGGTAAAAGGCAAACATAACTGGTTCAGCCAGTCGGGACAATTGCACCGTAGTGGCTTAACATGAACCAGCAGGGGGTGCCCACAAGATCGTCAACCCTTTGTCTACATACACGTCAGATGCTACGATGGTGCTAGAACGCCAAATCACCCTGGCAGCGACCCATATCCCGGGCGTAGCCATGTCGTGGCGGACAATCTGTCCAGACAGTACCCGCTATCTCCATCGGAATGGGCTCTCTCGAAGCAAGTGGGCAACTCCGACTGTTCGCTCGAATGGTCGAGCCCGTCAGTAGAAACCTTTTCTCTCTTTCCTCCACCGCTCGAAACTCGTACTGCCGGTTTTTTGTTCAAGAGCTCACGAGGCCGGGGCCTTAGCGGTAGATGCCGCCTCGCTCTGGACTGGGGAGGAATCACGGCCTACGATTCCTCCAATACCCTCTCATTCCAAAGGTGCTTCAGAGATAGCTCAGACAAGTTGCCTTGTTGTTTCGTAGCCTCCCCTGTTGGGCCCAAACATTTTGGTTTCCGTCCTGCTGGAACTTGCTGGTGGGCCAACCTCGATCTGCTTCCTCAGGTTCCCGACCTCCTCATGAGTCCGGGACCGAGCCAGGTTTTCATCACGGGGTAGACACGCCTTCGGTGACTGCATGGGACCATTATCCGTGATCAATCCAAGCGGAGGCCTTCTTTCGAAGCTGCGAACCTGGCAGCCAGGGGCCGAAGAACGATCCACGCTCAGATTGTACTCTCTACTCTCCTCCGTTTGTCACCTTATTACGTGTGGTGTAAGGAGAGAGCTGTGTGTCCAACTCGAGCATCTGTGGCGGTCATAGCCGAATTCCTAAGAGTCGGTTTTGACTTCTCGTTAGGTGACAACTGTGCGTGGATACAGTCTGGAGTCTCCTGCCGATTCAAGCCTACACCTTTGATTGAAGATGAGTCTAGGCTGAACAAAAATGAACCATTAGACTCCTCCTGGACGTTATGCGAATGCTAGGCCCATCCAGAAAGATTTGTCCCCTCCCTGGGATCTTTTTCGATGGTCTTGGACTTTTTGAAAGGTCCTCCCTTCGAGCCCTTTTCTTCTCTTCTTTCTCTTCTGCCTCGTTGCGAGAACCTTCCTAAAGAGGCTTTTTTAATATCCATGGCCTCTGGACCCGTTGGTCGGAACTCCATGCTCGATGCGCTAGGGGACATGCATGTTTTCCAGCGAGGGTCACCCTTTTATTTTTAGGTCAGTTCCCTAGCCTAAAAAATGAAAGGGCACACCTTTAGGGCCGAACCACTACGCTTAGATTACATTAAAATACTTCATCATCTGATGATCAAGTATGGTGCCAGTGCGAGCGTTTGAAGTGGTACAATAGAGAGGACTAAACCTCAAGGCAACGTTGAGCAAACTGTTTTTATTACTCTCAGAAGCCTATAAGGCCGCAGCCGCAAGAGCACGCTGAGCGGAATGGTTAGTGGAAGTCCATTGAAAATTCAGGGGCCCTTAGACCAGGTTTCCAGTACTCTTCTGCCCACTCAAGGGGTGTCAACTAGGGCCCCTCTCGCCTCGTGGCTTTCACAAAGGGTTTAGGCTTGACGATGTGGTCAAGGCGGCTTGCTGGCGGACTCTTTCCACCTTTGTGTAGGCCCTACCCTTAATGACCTACCTCCCGGCAATCCTAAGGAATAACGCACACGAACTCTGTGACCTCGTATGGACCGTCAAGTCCTCCTTGGAGCTGCCAGGCGCTAGATGTCTGGTAAGTAGACAACTTTTCTTGCTCCCTTTGTTCTGTTAGCAGGTGGATCTTGTGGCTTAACCTATGGGATACCTGTATCCTGCAGGTTTTTTTTGTGTTCAGTCTATGCCCCCTCGTGCTAGCCCTTTGGCGCCGTATAGGCTTTTGTGTCTTTTATAAGTATAGGCGCTTATCCATGACGCTTATTTGCCAAGAGCCTTTGTCGTGGTTGCTGCTAGGTCACTCAGTTTCCGGTGGGGTTGGTGTCCACCTTGTTCCAGGCCTTCGGTTTACTCCAGCGCCCCCCCTCGTTGCCTGTTTAGAGTTTATCCTATTTCCGGACCCAGGTCCTCGTTGTTTCCTGTTCGATTTGAGACATAGGCGGGTCTCGGTTATGAGGCCTGGGTTATTTCTTGGCCCTGGGTCCGAAGCTTGTTCTTGTTGGCTTGTTGTTAGGCTCTTGCGACTACTCATTATAATTTGTCTTGGCTTTTTAAACCACCCACCAACGTTACCAAAAATACGAGAGACTTTCCACGCGCCGGCCTGGGTTTATGCGTGCTAGGCTGTACGAGCGTAGATGATGCAATTAGTATATCATCTATCACTACACACAATAATAAGCACACACATACGCATAAAAGATTCAAAATAGGAAGTATTTGAGATCATTTATAAGTATAGGTTTGCTTACCTTGACGTAGATGCCCTCCCTCGCCATCCACTTAGAAGTCTCTCGGGTTGGCATGGTAGGAATAAGAGGATGAATTTGGCAGTCGGGTTGGCCGACCGTCCCTGTTGTATTGGGTGGTGCCAGACCCATTTTTGAAAATTCCCTAAATTTAGTTATTTTCGGATTTCTTCATAATTTACATGGTAAATATTCAGACAATACTGGAGGCACGCACATTCCTCCAAACTGCTGCAATTAGTAATATCATCTACGTCAAGGTAAGCAAGCCTATACTTATAAGTACTCAAAATACTTCTATTTTAGAATAATTGCTTTGTAAAATGGACACCTCACAAACTTATCCTGCTTTGAGCTATGTAGAGAGGCAGGGCTGTACATCGGATTTATTTAAGGGGTGGTGCAAGACTAGTTGTCCTAAACCCCTTTTTGGACATTTTGAACATCTCATCCAAAAAAGTGAACTTTCTTGTAAAATTTTTTGGACCTTTTATCCTTTTTACCTTTTTTGCCCCTTTTGTGGAATTTTTGGTAGGGCAACCTGTAGAGATTATGAATTGTTTTGTAAAATGCGCACCTTGCAAACATGCTTTGAGCCATGTGTGTGATGTCTAGAGATCATTATTTGCTTTGTAAAACAGACACCTTGTGATAGACACTTTTACAATAGCCTTCAATAATGATATTTATTAGCTAATCAAGTTTGAGTAGATTGTTATATGGACCATACAAGACAAAAACTTCATCACTTATGTCTGTAACATCTAGTAAAAGGAGCTCCATTCAGGTGGTCGAACATCACAGAACAGCTTCCTCTTTCTTCTCTTTTGCCTCAAATTACCCAAGATGCACTGTTGGTTGCTCTGCCTGAGAGGGTTGTCGAGTGCCAAATTGTGTTAGCACGTATTTCAATACGGAATAAATCGCAATCTCATCAGTGCGCAGTTCACACTCCATAGAAACACGTTTTACACAATTTGGCACTCGCCAGTGGTGTGATGCATAAAGGCACATTTCCCCTTTGGCAAAGGTTATGACATCAATCCGATCTCAAGAATGCTAACTTAACAGGCTTTGAGCTATATGTGGAGGATGTGTTGAGATCATTTATTCCAAGCTTATCCTGCTGAGCCATGTGTGTGTTGCATTGAGATCAATAAATTGCTTTGTAAAATGAGCACCTTGCAAACTCTTCCTGCTTTTAGCCATGTGCGTGATGTGTTGAGATCAATAAATTGCTTTGTAAAATGAGCACCTTGCAAACTCTTCCTGCTTTTAGCCATGTGCGTGATGTGTTGAGATCATTAATTGCTTTGTAAAATGAGCACCTTGCAAACTTATCCTGTTTTAGCTATGTGATTGATGTGTAGAGATCATTAATTGCTTTGTAAAATGAGCACCTTGCAAAGTTATCCTGTTTTAGCTATGTATGTGATGTGTAGAGATCATTAATGCCTTTGTAAACTGAACACCTTTGCAAATTTAACATGCTTGAGCTATTTGCATTTTGTGTAGAGGTCATTACTTGCTTTGATGTCCGGTCATTTTGTTAAAGTTTGGGGCCATTTGAGGTGAGAGGTTTTATGGGCCAATTAAAGGGGCATTCTTTGAAAATCTATCCATTCATCTTTCTGCCACAAATCAAATGCTACAATTACCAAACTTGGTCAAAATAAGCACTGATCCAAGGCCCGTATGAGGTGTGCACAGTTTGGGGTCAAAGGTTATGTGTTTGGATTAAAGGTGCATTCTGTCATTTTGGCTACAGATTTGGTTAGGCTGTTTTATATCAATTCATTTTTCTGCTACAAATCTTTGAAAATCTATCATTCAGTCGTTTTGCCACAAATAACTGTATACATCACCACCATGGTCCAGTATACAGGGAGCGCACCACTAATGGCGCTCATAGGATACACAACATTTTTGTACGATGGTTCCGTTACACACAACTCCCTGCAATACTTGAGACTTCGTCTTTGGGTATCAAAATAAAGTGCGTTTCGGAAGATCTTAGAAATTTTGCTGGAATATGGTGTTGACACCATCTACTTTTCACGTTATTTTCCCAATACAATGCAATGTCGAAAGTTACCCGACCAACCACCACCCCGCATCACTACAATCTAGGAAATGACCAACGCCCGTGCACATGCGGCGGCCTATCTTGGGTTGTTGGGACGTTGGAACCTGATTTTGTTCTCATGTTATTCAATCTTCTCAATTTCTATTGTCCTTGTGAATATCGTGCGTTTGTGGCTCCCCGTTATGATAAATGGCCAATGAAATCTTGTCCTACTCCTAGGGGTAAGCCCTTGCACTCTTTTCTAAAGCCGAATTGCGTTATAACAGAAAAAACGTGGAGTGAATTAGTGATGTGCGCCCCCTATGCCATGACCCAAGGTCCGCGATGAGTGTACACAGATTGATTTCAAAGTTGTGTCCTGAATTAAAGGGCATGTCATTTTGGCCACAGATTTGGTTAGGCTTAGTTAATCAATCAGTTTTCGGCACAAATCAATGCTATTCATCACCAAACATCGGTCAGTATAAAGCACTGCTGGCACCCAAGGCCCATATGAGGTGCTACACCTATGGGGGTTCGGATTTTAGGTGGTGGATTACAAGGGGCATTCTGTCATCCATACAATTCTGAAGTGGTACATGTGCAATGTAAACAGTGTCTGATCACGATGCGGTGGCATATGCGGATTCGAGAACCACCTTGCTAGCTGCATTAGGATTGATTGATTCATCGTCGTGCCAAAGTGCATTTTTTTTGAGGGAGTGTGAACGTTTTGCTGCTGACAATTTTGTGGTGATAATTTATAGCAACCAAGCAGATGGTATAAGTACCAAATTTAGGCTGCAAGGAGAGAACCAAAACAAAAAAAAATTGGGCTTGCAATGTTAGGCATTCACACAATGTACATTTTTGCATGTGTCCTCAGGAAGAAAATACCTATTTAGCTTACTTTACTCAATCGTACCAATTAAGCATTTTTGGTGAACACTAAGGTTTTTTTGTGTGTGTTTTTTTAGCTTGCAATGCAACACATGGCAAGCTTATCGTCACCCTAAGAAGTCTTACATGAACCATCTACATGTGCAAAAAAAGCAAAATTCTTGTGGACAGCCGATTCGTGAACATAAACAAACAAAATTGTAGGTGTCTTGCATATTTCTAGTTATGCCAACTGTGTATGTGTGTGTCAACATTTTAAAGTGCTTCTCACATATAAGTGAGCATTGTTGCTTAAGATGTTGCTGCTTTCACAGAACAGGAGGAGCATTTACTTCCTTAATAAGTGGGTCATACAGGGCTGATCAGGGATATGAAATTTTTCACACAGATTAGATGAGTATTTTCACCAAAGTTGCTCAGAATAAGGTCAGAGGTCACAGGCTAGGTACAGGCTAATCATAATTAGTCAAAATTGTGACTAGCAGATGCACCCCCTCGAATCGTTGCTAATCGTTGTGATACATGGGACTTGTGCGTGCATGATAGGCACTGTTGAAGCGATCGTTGACCTCTTACCAATATATTTTCTGATATTCCTTGACATGATTACCCCTTCATGAGACTTTTGCAGAAGGGAATCAGCTACTCATTTATTTAAGCAAGTCTTCAGAAAAGTGAAAGATCATAAAATTAGCAACATCTTTCCGCCTTGGAATTCAACCAAAACATTGACTGATTTGCTGTGTTTAGCAAAGTTTACAGAGAACTGCCCAAGTGGTTGACCCCATCAGCCAATAAGCTGCATCTTTGGTCAGTTGTGAAGGGGTGAGAGACAAAAGTCACAGGGAACCAGT
>JAMKCH010047084.1:0-10558 GCA_023653785.1 Ophioderma brevispina
CAAAGTGCCAATATATGTTACATGAGATGCAACCGATACACCATACGATAGATCGCCTCTGAAGGCACTAAGATGGCCACTGATGATGATAATTGTCGGTATGATTGGTATTTTTTTCTAACTCAGGAACAGCCCAAGGCAATGTAATGGTGTTACCGTTCATCAAAAGCGAACCAATTATCATGCTATATGGACACTGAAAGGGCACACTTATGCATCGTGAATCGCCTTGAAGGCACTAAGATAGCCAAGGCGAGATAATTGTTCTGTATGATTTGTTCATTTTTCCGAACTCAGGAACCTCTCAAGCAAGGTACTTGTGTTTACCGTTTCCTCACGCGGAACCAAATCATGCTCTATGAGACACTGACAGCCACACTTATGCCATCAGTGTCGCCTATGACGGAACTAGGTGGCCCCTGCTGATGAATTGTTCGTTATATTGTATTTTTTTTCTAATCAAGGGAACATCTAAAGGCATGTACTTGTGTTTACCATTCCATGCTCTATGAGACACTGACCGGCCACACTTATGCCATCAGTGATGTCGCCTCTGAAGGCACTAAGGTGGCCACCGCTGATGATAATTGTTCTGTATGATTTGTATTTTTGTAACTCAGGAACATCTCAGGCAATGACTTGGGTACATTCCATCAAGCGGAACTGAATATATCATGCTCTATGAGACACTGACTGGCCACACTTATGCATCAGTGACATCGCCTCTGAAGGCACTAAGGTGGCCATGCTGATATAATTGTTCTGTATTAATTTGTCTTTTTTTTCTACCTCAGGAACATCTCAAGGCAAGGTACTTGTGTTTACCATTCCATGCTCTATGAGACACTGACCGGCCACACTTTTGCCATCAGTGAAGTCGCGTTCTGAAGGCAATAAGGGGCCACTGTGATGATAATTTTCTGTATGATTTGTATTTTTTCGTAACTCAGGAACATCTCAAGGCATTGTACTTGTGTTTACCGTTCCATCAAGAGGAACAAATATGCTCTAAAGAGCACTGACTAGGCCACCTTATGCCATCAGTGACATCGCCTCTGAAGGCACTGAGATGGCATGCTGATGATAATTGGTTTCTGTATTGATTTGAATTTTTTGTCTTATTCTTACTCAGGAACATCTCAAGGCAATGTAGTGTGTTTACCGTTCCATAAGAGGCAACATATCATGCGTCTATGAGCAATGCCGGCCACACTTATGCCATCAGTGATGTCGCCTCTGAAGGCACTAAGGTGGCCACCGCTGATGATAATTGTTCTGTATGATTGTATTTTTCTCTAATCAGGAACATCTCAAGGCAATGTACTTGTGTTTACCGTCCCATCAAGAGGAACCGATATCATGCTCTATGAGACCCGGACTGGCCACAGTATGCCATCAGTGACATCGCCTCTGAAGGCACTAAGATGGCCACTGCTGATGAGAAATTGTTCTGTATGATTTGAATTTTTTCCTAACTCAGGAACATCCCAAGGCAATGTACTGGTGTTTACCGTTCCATCAAGAGGAACCAATATCATGCTCTATGAGCCACTGACTGGCCACACTTATGCCATCAGTGACATCGCCTCTGAAGGCACTAAAATGGCCATGATGATGATCATTGTTCTTATGATTTGTATTTTTCCTAACTCGAAACATTCAAGGCAATGTACTTGGTTACGTTCCATCATAGAGGAAACCAATATATTGCTCTAGAGAAACTGACTGGCCACACCTCTGCCCTCAGGACATCGCCTCTGAAGGCACTAAGGTGGCCACTGCTGATGATAATTGTTCTGTATGATTTGTATTTTTTTCTTAACTCAGGAATATACCAGGCAATGTACTGTTTTTACCGTGCCACTCACGGAGGAAAACCAAATCATGCTCTATGAGCCACATGACTGGCCACACTTATGCCATCAGTGACATCGCCTCTGAAGGCACCAAGGTGGCCACTGCCGATGTAATCTGTTCTGTAGGATTTGTATTTTTTCCTAACTCAGGAACATCTCAAGGCATTGTACTTGTGTTCACTATCCTAAAAAGGGGGGAGAGGAACCACCATGCTCTTGCGACATGACCGGCCACAATTATGCCATCCGTGACATCGCCTCTGGCAGGCACTAAGCTGGCCACTGCTGAGGTAATTGTTCTGTATGAATTGATGTTTTTTTCTAACTCGGAACATCCCAAGGCATGTACTGGTGTTTACTGCCATCAAAAGGAACCACATATCCTGCTCTATGTGAAGCTGACCGGGTCCACACTTATGACCATCAGTGACATCGCCTCTGAAGGCACTAAGATGGTCACTGATGATGATAATTGTTCTGTATGATGTATTTTTCTATCAGGAACAAAAAAAATCTCAAGGCAATGACGTGTGTTCTACGTTCCAATCAAGAGGTACCATCTATGCTCTAGGAGACACTGGAATGGCCACATTATGCCATCACCCCCAGCCGGACATCGCCTTCTGAAGGGCACTAGATGGCCACGGCTGCATGATACGTGGCTGTATAATGGTGTGGCAGGCAGGAGAGAAGTTTAAGAAAATACAAGGATAAATGGAGCAGGGTAAGTTGTGGGTGGATAGCAACACTATTAGGTTTAATTATAGTCATAAACCTTACACAAAACAAGCTCCTGTCACTTTAAACAATCGTTGCGAAAAACAAAAAAAATATGTTGACCCATGTCTAGTGTAGTTTTAAAAATTGTACATTTGGAACTAAAACCTGCTCATTGTGTTTGCCATACAAATAGGACCAACTGATTCCTCACTCGTCTGCTGACCCCAAGGCTTTGTCGTGGCCTGGTTATGGGCACTGGCATATACGCTTCTTTGATGGGTTAGCAAAGGAACATGTTAACAGAGATATGTGCACATGCCAAATGGATACATGCGATTGATGTGGCGCCCTCTACTGGACTGGTAAGTGATGGAGAAAGAACAGCGATTGTTGTCAAAGGTTCTCAGTTTTGCTGATATCCAGGAAAATACGGATTTTTTTAAATAGCAAAATTTAAAAATCTGAAATTTAGTTGGGAAAATGCCTTATTAAAAATGTTTTCCAGCATTTTTTTTTTAATTCAAGCAGCGCAGTTACCTCGGTGTTGTTCAATGACAGAATCGGACATTTCCAAGGAGAATTCCTAACCCAAGTATAAGGCACAACAGGGAACTAAGTTATGAGCCCATATAGTAGGATTATTAACGGGAATCCCATTCTAGAAGAATGGGGAAGAAGGTTTTTGGAGACGTTTTTCTATAGTGTGAAGGGTGTCTGAAGCAGAATTTTGGCGTCCAAAAAACCCCTCTTGGAGATGTTGGACACTTTGAAAATAGGGTGATGAAAATACTACAGGGGTAATTGAAATAAAGTCAAATTGTGTTTAACTGTACAACAATGTATTTGTATCATATAAGGATTTAAAAAAGGTATAGTTGTATAGGTTCTGACCTTTAGTTACACGGCTAAAGGCCTGATAAGGTTCAAGGTCATTCTGGGAGCATAAAAAAATATCATTACATCAGATTTTGTTGAAACTGGTGTCTTATTGCCCTGGTTCATACTGAAGCAGAAAAAGAAAATTCATTTGGAATTCTGGGTGACAGCTCTGGATGACAATTAGAGGTCAAGTTGGTGACCCCTATAATAGACCATGCAGACCCTTGTTACATCTTGCCCACTAATTACAAAACCAAATCCCAAAAATTGCAAAATAGGCAAGACGAACAATTTGGAACCGGTTTCAACAAAACGGGAGCACTGGGAAGTTTACCCCCATCTGTTTAAGGATTTATTTATTTGTCACACGCTTTTTGAAATCAGGTGAGGATACTGTGTAAGCGTGGGTCTATATCGAAAGGATGAGACATGCAAGGTAATTGTATTCATCAAGTACCTTATGAACCAAGACACATGCACTAATTAGGCCCCATGGCTTTTTAGCATTCATGTTCTCGATCTTCCTCATCATGTTTCTTCATCGCTCCCGGCAGTACGGCTGACGATTACTGTTCTTTATAGACCTATTTTATCACTTCGGAGGATGAAGAGGGGGGGTGGGGGGGGGGGGGGACATTGAGGAAGATCTTGATGCTAGTAGGAGTGGAGCTCACACAACAACTTCTTTGAACGACGCTAATGTTGTTTGTTATGCATGTGCTACCAGAATAGCGCAACCCCGTCTCAATCTTACTATATGACTGAAAAACTCCTCTGGACCCCGTCACCACCATAAAACAACTTGGGGTGACTATTCATCTAATATAGACTGGGGGGGTCCCCAGATTGATGAGGTTATAGTAGGCTCACGCTTGCTCGCGTTTATTCGTAGAACTGTAGGGTCTAATGATCCGAATACTTTGAAAAAAGTTTATTCGCCTTGATCAGACCTATTCTAGAGTATTGTGCCCCTGTTGGGCACCTTACAAGGAGTTTCATAAACAAAAAATTGGAAGGGGTTCAAAAAACGATTCACCCATTATTGTTTTCCTGGTCCTTGGTATTCTAGGCCTCCTTATATAAACAGGCTGCAGACTCTTGATATGCCATCAGTTACTTGTCGTTTTGAATATTTGCAGATCATGTTGGTAGCTGGTTGTCTCTGGAGCAAGTATGAGGTCATTACATGTGTCATGCCGCTCAGCGGCAAGACGCTTGGTGTAAGCCCTTGCAGGATTGAATATTATAGTAAGCGGTGCCGATCGCTTGAACGACGGTCATCGAGCGGGCACCGCTTAAAGGTGAACTCAAGTCAACTCAATGCGATTGCACGCTTTGGGTTGGAAAAATGCGGCAGCCCGAGTGGCAGAGAGATCGATTTATTGGGTTGACGCTTTGCCGTTGGGTCGCCGCTAGCGATTCTGACATGTTTGCGTAGTGACGTAAATTTCATCATCAGGCGGCAAGCGGTAGCGGCAATGACCCTATGTAAGGACCTTGACATAATTGGAGTAATTTTATCACTTAATACAATCTCTTCGAGACAAGCCACCAACACCGATTTCCGTCATTTATTAGAAGTCGTCTGACGCCTTCCATCACTCGCTGTTTGTGGCCTTCCCAAGATTATGGTCCACGTTACCTAGGAACATCTGCAGGGAAATTGTTTTTAGTATGTCTGCCTTTGCTTCGTCAATTTACGTAATTTTGTTTCTGCGTCCTTGTAGTGTCCCCTTTTTTGTGGTCCATCCCAGTTTTCGGAGACCCACTTGAAAGTGATTTGGTTCCCAATTGGGAATGCCCCAGGGGCGGGATGGTTTTTCGTATTTTTTTCCATTGTATAATTTTTATATGTTCCTGTTTTAATTTGGTATAAGTTAATCAATGTGTTAATGTGATTATTGTAGTAATTGCATGTACCTTGATTATCAATAAAATCACATCATGCAAAAAGTCAAATCACATAACACTTGACTGACCCCAGCCAACATGCCCTTCTGGGACCCACATTGGTTTAACCATATGGGCAAGGTGGGCTTATATACAGGCTAGCCACTTTGACCCTTCAGGCCCTGACAACAAATTTGAAAGGGTCCCACTTGGGTCAAACCCATTAGCCCTCCAGATTGCCCTAACTGGGGCTTTGCACAGGCCTAGCAGGGCATGTTACCTGGTCTAGGGTGCACGATTCCATCTTATGGATCAGCATCAACTTAAAATTTAGGAAGATGTTTCTCAAGGATATATATTGAACCATAAAAGTCCTTATTCTTCCAAATATGCACCTTTCCAGAAATTTCCAGATTTCTGGCCAAAATGTTTTTTTTTTAAATCCAGAATGTACCAAAAAGTTCAATTTATCAGATCGAAGTGTTATTGGGTAAACTGCATCAAAAACACTTTTAAGTACCAACAATTTACGAGCTGGGGTCTTTTACACTTTTTTTACATAAGAAAATAATTCCTGGAGCTTCACTGGAGCTACGCTCAAATTTGGTATTGGCCTGTTGGGTTCAAATTTTGGATTGTCAGGACTCCCGTTACATCTTCTGTATCTCCCCATATGTTACTTTTACGTAGCGCCTTCACATGTTATCTTAAGCGCTTTACCTGTATTCCGCTGGCCACTAGGAATATCAGCTCCTTCAAAAGAGCACCAAGGCCTACTCATCCCTTTGGGCGGGCTCAATGGACAATATTCCTAACAGCTCCCCATTTAGCACCTGGGTGGAGAGAGGCAAGCGAGGTGGTGTCAAGTAGCTTACCAAGTGCACAACACATTGCGTCTCAGCGGGACTCGAACCCAGGACCTTGGGATCATGAGGTGTGTTATATCCACTTGGACCAATTGTGTGCCCTACTAGTAATTTGAGGTGGGATGGTTCGCTGCTTCTCACGCACAATGAGTCTGTGATCTTCCCAGCACTGAAAAATGCTGGATTCAATGCTGGTACCCATTTATGCACTGGAGGGAGAGTCGTAAATTGGAGGTAAAAGTCCCTACTATGGCACAATACGTGCAGTAGCAGGGCTCAACTAAACTGGACTAAATGTGCCACCCCAGGGGGGCAGTCTTCATAGACAGGGGTATCATCCGTGTCCAAGAATTCACCTAAAAAGGTATTTTGTCAGGATCAGGCACGTTACGGACGTAACGTGAAAAGGGTTCTAAAATTCACCAAAAATCAAAAGGTTTTATATTTTCTAAATGATGACTTATCTTATGCCATTTTAGGATCCATATTCATTTCAGCATAAAACAAAATAAAGTGTGTTCCGGAAGTCTGTACTCGCCTTCAAACCTTGTGCTTTCAAATCCCTAAATTTCCAAAAAGAAACCATACCATGAGTAATAGTACAGGCCTATTGGTTTGAGATTGAAAAATGACGACTCCTTTGTGATTGCCCGATTATGTCTCCATACCAAAATTGTTCTTTATCACTTACCCATGAAACAGACACTGTTTATTTAAATGTCAGTCAATTCTAGGTTATAATGTTCTTAAAATAACTTTTGGGACATATGGGGGTGCAAATAAGACCTTACATGCATGAACTATTTATACATGTTTATACGTCGATCATTGGCATATAAGTTAACCACTTAAAAATATCAAATTGTTTTTATCAAATTTGCATGAGAAAATGTGGTTTGGAAAGCAAACATTGCTTATGGTATGGGTTCCGCGCTTCGCCTGTGTGAGAGGACAGCGGCCACCCTACCCTCGCCACTTACTATCGAATTCTCGGTGAACACTTTACCCATCAAGTCTGTTTTACTTGTTATATGCCCATTTATCATACCTCTCTTTGCTATAGTGATAAGTACGGGTCTTTGATATCCATGTAATATAACACATTTGTTGATTAAAAGTATGGCAAACTTAAAAGTTGGCCTACATATTACCTGGGTGTCTTAACCTCTTATTAAGGTCCTTATCTGTTTTTGAGCATGTTATTTTTATGTGTAAAATGTATCTCTATTCTTTCAATGGCCTAGACTATCATTTGTGAGCAAATTGAAGAAATTTCATATTTTGTGAAAAATATGCCAGTGCTGCTTGAAATCATCCCAAGTGACTATAGAAGCCCTAAAACCAGTGACCTAAGACTAGGCTTTTGGGACTTACGCCAATTTCATTTATGGTCATTACAAATTAATGCACCCTGTGAAATATTGAAAAAAATTACCAATTTTGATCCCTGAGCACTTAGAGTCTCCTGCTATAGTCGGTAGCAGGGTTCATTTAGTTTAACTCGTGGTGTGGTTGCTCTCTAATTAGGATTAGGCTTTGGGTTTTTCCCATGGGTGGGTCGCACTCGGGCGATTTTACTCTGCTCTTAATTCTGGATTTAATCTGATGAGCTTTGATTAAAATTAGAACTTTATTTCTCCCCTCAGTTTGAATTCTTTTGTAAAATTACCGGTCCACTCTTAATTTTAATGTTTTGTGTCATGTCAATTACTTGCATATAACTCACACCTTACTATAGTTTTATCAACCAACTTTACACATTTCTCTTTGATTTTAGGTTGTCCCTTGAGTATGCAGACCGTGTGACCCGATGTGCACTCACCGGTGCAAGTTCATGGACAAAGACGGGAAATCATTTGGTGTGACATGTAATGACCTGAGGAAATCGTTGTATTCAAACAAAAACTGTGAGCGTATGTAAGTAAAGTGAGGACTGCTTTTACCAAAGAGCTTATTTGGTATTCATATTGGACTCTTGTACTGGCAGAATAGATGTTATTGATGTGTTTCATCAAAGATGTCCTAACAGAAGCTGTATATTTACTGTATGTATGTGATTATATATGGGTGTCACATGTACATCATGTGTGATCACATGTACTACCATTGTAACATCACATGGACAAAACATGACCGATGTGCAACTCACTGGTGCAATTCAATGGCAAAGAAGGCAAATCGTTTGGTGTGACAGGGTATGACCTGAATGAAATTGTTGTATTCAAACAAAAACTTTGAGCGTATGGAAGTATAAGTGAGGGACTGTTTTTACCTAATAGCTTTTGGTAATTCATAAAGAGAACTTATTGTACTGGCAAGCAGATATTATTGATGTGAGTGTTATCTCAAAATGTACTAACGAGGCTGTAGATGTACTGTATGTATGTGATATACAGCTGTAGGGCATTGCATGTACATCACATGAACATCATGGTTACATCAGCATGGACATCAAAGTAACATCACAATGACTAGACATGCCCATGGGGGTCTCAAGTTGCTTTGGTAGGGACATGCCTCCATAGTCCTGGAAGTAGGACCCATATCTATACAATTTTTATTTGCCATTTTCCTCAAATATGTACCTTTTTAGCAAAGTTTTGAAATTGGCTCCAGATTGAGGAATTTGACTGATTTTCCAAAAATTAGAGAAAGATTTGAAAAAATTACCATTCCTATACCAAAATTGGCTTTGAAAACAGGGGGTCATTCATATACATTTAACCAGAATGCAGAAAAGACCCAATTTTGCGGGAGGTCCCCGTATTGTCATTTGTGTAGAGGTACCCCCCCCACTCCAAGGGTACCACCTTTGATGCATTTTTGATGCGTCCTCATGTATTGTGGAAGTACACAAGCCACTGTGTTGATAGCAGCTATGTTTACATAGCACTGTCCATCCTATAGTGTACTCTGCAGTTGCCTGCTAGGTGACTTTCGGGTGCCCATGTGAGCACCAGGTGGAGTAACCTCGCCGCTACTCCTTGGTAGTACCTTCACAGGTACTCCCCTGCCGGCTGCCTAGTAGGGAGCACTTTGATCATGGAGGGCGCCAAACATCATTGTTGTTACGACTTTCTGTCATTATCAAGCTAAGTAGAATCTTATTTGAGTTGGCATCACAAACAACCTTATATATGACATTTATAGCCTATAATATAGGCTCTTGTCACCAGTAGCAAATTAAGTCGGAAACCCAATGTTCTCATAAATTAGTTCTCATGTCTTGTCCAATTCTGTTGAAACTCGCAGGTATGCACGTAATGACTTTCTTTGAAAAAGTTATGTTGTGGATTTTGAACATTGAGCAGATGTTGCGCTTTGGGGCATTTGTCGTCCTGTGTTTTTGGCATAATTGTGTTGGTAGGCAAGGATTATTCTGAATGTCTGTTGTCCTACAATGTAGAAGCATGCTGTGTGAAAGCATGAAAGCCATGCATTATGAATACTGGCCTAGAGAGGCATTGCCTTTGCAGCTCGTTCGTAACCCACTTGCAATTCAATTTAATGCTTATCTAGGTATAGGATAGTTATGTTATGCCCGAAGGGTAGTTTGTTATTGTTTTCCCACCTATCTTCCCCAGTGTATAAGTTCCATGTGCCATGTACCATGTGTAATTTACACTAATTTCCCAGTTGCTCATGAAGATAGGCTTAGGCTATGCAAAGGTCTCATTCACGAATGCAGTGTTCACATATGGTTCAAAAGCGTATAATAATAGATAATTAGCTTGAACTTTAACCTTGCACTGTGGTTAACTTGAAACAGCCCTAAATTCTCTCACTTCAATCATCTAAGTGCGCCTTAGAACACACAGCTACCTAAGAAAGCATATTTAGCCCATCCACAATGCATCAGTTTGGGTACATTTCACCTCAATGATCCCTTGCAGGATCCCGCCTGTGATCCCAAAAATTCCCATTTTTAATACATAAAACTGGACCTTTTACACCCTTTCATGCACACAAAACACTAGTACTAAAAATAATTAATAATGAAAGGTTTTGTGCCCCTTAAACTCTTTACACTGGCCCTAAATACTGAATATGTTTGTAAGAACATTATCTAGGCAATTGCAAATGTATTATGGGATTAGGTCAAAACACCCTCTGCTACTATGAGCAAGGTGAATGCAACCACTGTTTATTTATTGGGAACTTGCATGATTACATTTAACCTTGCTAGCTTGGCACATATTACTGAATGTGAATTGTTTTGCTGTTTCAATATTTTTATGGATATAGTGTTAAACTAGTATGGTATTATAAGTGGGGTAACATTAGCCCAATGTGAAGTGTCGATGGTTGAAATCGGTTGTTATGTTAGTCGGTTATGTATTTTAGTAT
>JAMKCH010047085.1:0-11536 GCA_023653785.1 Ophioderma brevispina
GTTACATTTCGTGATTCACACACCTTCTGTTTTATTCATTGGTTCCTAGATATCCCTGAGAAAAGTTATTCACACAATTTGAGTTGGATCCCGATCTTGCGGTTTGTGTTATGAGGCAATTGCTTGTTTCCCACGTAACGGTCCCCTAGGCCACTGTGCTGTAATCTCTCTGGTCCGCTAATAACGACAGAAATACAAAATGCTAATTTCTGCCTTACCAGAGACACGAATATGCACGTAAGATTAGGTACAACGTTGATTGCTGAGGCTAACGATTTCGATTGATATAAAATCTAACTTTTTTTTAGTAAGGTTCGGGGGGTGGGGATTTGATTCAATGTGGAATCACGAATGCCGCCTTTAATGAACCTATAATTTCAGCAATTTGAAACTCGTATTTCATAGATATTGTATCAACACAGTAGGTTGCAGAGTATATATTTCTGTTTTAAACTAGCACTTAGATATGAAAACTATCTTTTAAAGTTAATAAATCGAACTTCAGAAAATCAGCCATACTTTTTTCTTCAGGTTTAGACAACTGCAGCTCATGCTTGAGAAATAACCATCTAAGGTCCCATTTTGACAAGAAGTTCACTTTTTGGTGCTGTAGATGGTCAAAAAGTAAAAAAAAGGATCATGATTAAAGATAGGGGGCGGGGTTTTTTTTTGAAAAAAACAATGGGTCCACATTTACAACAACGACCAAAAAAAAAAAAAACTCCCCGCAACCCCAACCTAAATAAATCCTGCTTACGGTTCCATGCCATCGCAATTCTCTATGGAAAGCTAGTTTTTTAATTTTTGAAAAAAGATATGTCTTTTGAGCTGAGTTTGGTTTAATATTTCCTTAGACAATTATCTGTCGTCCATACGACAGGTCTAAATACTTGGCAATAGATGCCTTGCAAATATACTCAAAGCAAGCACAGCCATAACACCGATACAGGGTACAAGCTTTATACACAGACAGACAGACAAAATAATACCACAAACAGACTACACGGCCGCGCAAAACTACGCACTAACACCTCTTTTAGTCACAAATCAGCACTCTCATTAAAAACTCTGAACATGTTCCAAGACCATTTGATACATCTCATTTTTTCTCTGCAGCGGAGTTCATCATTACACAATGTTGCCGCGCAATGACACTGAACATCCCCACGATCCCTATATGTTATCAAAACAAACGCAAACGAGATGTAGTTAATAGAGAGAGCCGCAAGCGCACTGCCTTTGGCGCGGTAATTGACTGCCAAGTCTAGAAAAAATACAACCGGAGATAAACAGGTGCTCGAATTACATCCCCCATTTGATGCGGGACATTTCAAAGCATCTAAAAACGATATTTCTGTGTCCGGGGCTTAGAAAAAAGTATCGCAAAATGCTGGGCGTTGTGCGCTTTTTGTAAGGGTTGTGTCATGATGGCGTCAGGTAATAAGAAGTCCTGTGTTGGATAGATAATGTATGCGTTTATTCTTTACGATAGTTACAATTGTGGGATTTTTGTTCGTATACATAGCACGTGGTAGTCCCGACTCACTTCCTAACTACCTATTAAAAATCTGAATTGCCTATATCTTAACAATCACTATATTGTGGATTGGGTAGCTATACAACATACTCTCTAAATGTAAAAATATTGAAAAAACGAGTGAATCTTAATTAACTCGAAAAGAGTGTAAACCACTCAAAAAAGTTGCATGTGTTGGTTAAATCACTCCAAACGAGAGAAAATCACTGAACTTTCACTCCAAAAGAGAGTGAGATTGAACACCACTCTAAATGTGTTGTCCTCCATTTAACTCTTTAAGAGTGGACATTCACTCCTTTTTGGGTGAAATAGTTAGTAGAACGAGTAACATAGTTGAAATATGCACTAAAAAATGAATGTCCACTTTAAAGAGTTAAATATAGGACAACACATTTTAGACTGGTGTTCAATCTCACTCTTTTTGGAGTGAAAGTTTCAGTGATTCTCTCTTTTTGGAGTGGATTAACCAACACGTGCACTATTATTGAGTGGTTTACACTCCTTTTTCCGAGTGAATAAGATTCACTCGGTTTTTCACTCTGTTTACTTTAGAGAGTAATATTCGCATACGCCACAAGAGCGATTCTATTCAGTCTAGTGAATTGTTGAACTTCCTAAAAAGTGGTATAAATTGACGTTGATTTGAAGTGATACTGCAATACTTTTAATAACGCTGTACAGGCTGGTGTACTTGATGCATAAAAGTGTTAAAACTTAACCCCATCAAATTTCATTCATTTCCCACTTAGTTCCGGTAATCTGAAGTTGGATCTTCCGCTATACAGATGAAAGCCGTGACCCAAAAGTTACCTGGGGAAATCGGGCCAGGTTTTGCGCCACCACGATAAGCCTGACCTGCGACCATGTGAGTGGAATGCTATTTAACTAGAACTTAACAGAAAAATACTCTTTATACCCTGAAATCCATAAATAAAATCCATTTTTTGCCATTTTTCATTTTCTTTCACATAGAAAACTGAGCGTACACGAACACGACTCCCGAGTTCATTTTTGCCGTTAACTTTACGCGAACCCTCGTGGAAGCTACCCTAGATGATTGTTACAAAAGAAGATTTTTGTTACGGTCATTATGAACAAAAATCCACAGAACTTCCCCAAATCCCAGAAATCCCACTTCCCAAAGAATACTAGATCACTACTAGGCTGTTTTCCACTTTCGATCTCGTGGTCACAAACAACCTAACGGAATTCCTACACTGATTTGTCAAAATCAGCCTGGAAATTCCCATAGTCATTTTAATTGTTTTTTTTTTAAAAATTGGTTGTCATCTTTTTGGGGTGTGGGAAAATTTCTAGAATTGTACGCCCATGTCGAATCATGTCCCCTGGCTTTAATGCCAACACAGTATACTTACTTCACGTTTTGATCTTGTCTTTATCCGATAGATTAATTATAAGCTTCAAAACTAATGTTGTATAAAGCCCACAACAAACACGCCTATAGGGGGGTGGGGTGGTTCTGTACCAGAAACCCACCCCATTGTAATAATTAAGGTCCGTCTAATCAATGTTGCAAATTATGTCTTCAGAAGTTAGCCAAATTTAACCGCAATAGCCACATCCAAAATGCGCCCATTATAAACCACAAATCAAATCATGTGGATTTTCAATGGAATCCTTACGTATTCAAATGTCGTTTAAAAGGCCGCCGTGCCCTTAATGGGCTTATTCCAGAAATTATCCCCACCCCCCACCAAAAATTCGAAATGCTAGGGGAATTTGCCCAAGCGTTTTGACAAACTCAGTGTGTGGGAATTCCTGCGGGAATCCCAAAGCATTTGTTCAATCGTGTCATCTTGGGTGTTGTGACCAAACGAGCGAGAACGCAAGGAAAAAACAGGGGCCTCTTACTAAATTATAAGAATCTTTTTTCAGTGGTAAAGCATGGAAATTCCAGAGTCATCTTTGGTTAGCTACTCAACTTTATCTATTCAGTGCATCTGTTAAAGTACACACAATTGGAATATTGGATGTGCTTTAACCATGCATTGTGGGAATTCCAGATTTCATCTTTGGGAGCCTACTCAATTACTTGTTATCTATTCAGTGCATGCTTTTAACCATTTTCATTGTGGGAAGTCCCATGAAACTTGTGGATTACATGATGGTACCCAATGAAACTTTGTATTTCCTACTTTTGGAAGTCTAATGCCTTTTTGGAGAAGAAGGTGGCTAGAATTCCCGCTGTAATCTTGGGGTGGTTAATTTTCTGGAATATGCCCAATACGGATGTATAATCCTTTTATATGTTTTGTTCTAAGTTTGGCCCAACCGCCCCGTTTGGACATTATTTCCTTTGAGATCTATAATAATACTTTCAACATTTCGCCATTTTGTTTCAAATAACAATTAAGCACGGTGTGGAAAGACTCCTCCTAAAGATAGAAAAAACAAACAAATTCTTATAATATTTTCAAAAAAACCGATAGGACTTTTTCAATCTGGATTCCCATCACAAGTGGTAACACCCCAGTAGTTGCATTGCTTGTACAATGTATTAAAGTATAATATCAATGAATCCTTAATTTGGCATAATTAATACAACAGATTTTATGTAGTATACAAATATTACATTTCAATTTTACAATAAGATGATAAATATCATTATTAAATATTATTTTGCATTATTTGGTCACCCTTTACTGCAAAGTATCATTGTGCCTTGTCCCAGTGTATATTTTAGTGAAAGTATTCTGTAATAAATATCAGTTTCAGGTGTATAAAAGTCTGAGAATGACGGTATTATACCTGAATCTTGTATTTCTAACAGTGATAGATAATAGGATGTTTGTAGGTCGTTAGGTAGGTATTTGGTTGGTTGATTGGTGTGGTAGTTTTGATTGGTTGGTTGTTTTGTTGTTTGGTTAGGTAGTTAGGTGGTAGTTAGGTAGTAGGTAGGGTATGTAGGTAGTGTTAAGGTATGTAATTAGTAGGTATTATAGCTAGAGAGATCATCTTTGCGTAGAACATCAGTCAAATAAATGGAAATGGTGATTTTAGTTATTCAAATAAAACACTCCGTTCACATAACAAGCTGAAATACCGCGTTATGATTTTGTAATTTGATACTTATATCTGCTTAATTATTTATATACAATATCACTGCTACATCGAAGTGGGCAAATAGAGTGATTTTAATCAAATGCGCTTAGTTGACTTAACTTATCTCGGTTATGAGCTAAGGGTTTCCGTTTGGTCTTTTCACCACCATTCAACGATTCGTTTAATACTAAACCCTCATGCTAAAAGCATGTTTTTACAAAATCACCCTTTCTGTACCTTTCTTTCGTAACCATATTATACAAATACATACAATAAATAAAAACACGTGTTTATAGTACAAACGTACATAGTCTCTTATCAGTCACTTGTTGGGTTTGGGCTGCAATAAAACTGAGAATCGCCAGATAAGTATAAGTAAAGTCACTATTAAAATTACAGTCTCGCGTACCATAGGTTGTTAAGAGCATGTATCCGTTGTGGGAGACTGCATTTAACTATTTGCCAGGAAGCCCCAAAGCACCTATAGACACAGTCTTCAAAATGCCTAAAAATATATTCCACATGCATAAAGATAGCTGTTTAAATGAGTAAGAATAATACGTTGCAATAAAGTATGTTATTCCGTTATTTTTACCTGCCTAGGTAGCCCTTTAAAAAACTTGGTTCCATTGAAAAAAGTCGCGCTGTGTTAATTCTTAGCACTAAATACACTGAATTTCGCTCACACAAATCATCCCTGCCTGTTACCAGTGGTAAGGCATTGATTTTCAGTGCGACATGTTTGTTGTCACTACATGGCCCTTCGTTTTCCCGGATTATGTTTGATGTCAACACAAACATTGTACTACCGCGTTGTGCTAATGGTACCCAAGTCAATATACGACGGAATACTATTGTATTTAGTAGTGTTTATAAACAGAATCCCATTCTAGAATTTTGGGGAAGAAGGTTTGAAGATGTTTTTCTATAGTTTGAGGGTGCTGAAATCAGAATTTTGGGTCCAACTCTGGGAAATTGTGGGGAACTTTGTAAAATAAGGGGGTAAAGTTGTACAGGGGTAAATTGAAATCAAGGTCAAAGTGTTTTTAAAATGTACGACCAACTGTTTTTCCTCATTATAAAGATAAGAAAATGTATAGTTTGTTTGGTTCCACTTTATTTAAACATGTAATAACCCTATTAATGGTAAAGGTCATCCTGGGGGTAAACATTTCCCAGTGCTCCGATTTTGTTGAAAGTGGTGTCAAGTTGTTTTTGTCTTGTTGCCTTATTTTACCATGTTTGCCATTTGTGTTTCGTAATTAGTGGGGAAAATTTAACAAGGCTACATGGTTCTAATAGGGTCACCAAAACTTGACTCAAATTGTAGCAGAGCTGTCGGGCACCCAAGAGAATTGAAATGAATATTCTTGCTTCAGTATGACCAGGTCCAAGAATTTGGACACCTTTTCAACAAAATCCTGAGCATTTGATAGAAACATCTTCAAAACAAACCTTCTTCCCCAAACTTCTAGAATTGGATTGACTTATACCCTAACCACAACAAACCTCTCTATTGACGCCTGTATAAAAGTTCTATGACTAGTCACCGACGCTATCACCGACGGCATTCCTCGCATGTGAAGTACATTCCTGACTGACATAAGTTTCAAATGCAACCGCGTTGCATATACACACACGATGCCAGTAAAATCTGTGTGTATATTGTACGGGTCATGCAAACCATGCTGTCCCGGCGCCGTCAACTTACCCTTCTTAATTAAAACACACGGTTCCCGCATATAATTATGACAGCACTCAATACTCCCATTGCATTTCCCAATGCAACTTGGGTTCCGACTGCCGGAAAATAGCCATGCTATGTTGGCAAGTCACCTAGTAAAAGTAATGTTACCATTGCAATGATGACCACTGTGGGTTCAGGAATGATCTACGTAATCCGACACAGAACATCTTACTAGTCACATTATATCGCGCATAATCTACGATTATTTAGGAGTACTGTTTCAACCCTCAATTTCCGGGATTGACTCACTGGCGCAAATTTTACCTACCACAACAACACACCTGCATCACCAACGAAATGTTATTTAAATTCTGTTTTCAGCTTCCGATCGCCGAAACCATAACGGATTTTCCCATTATCATTGTCGCATAAAATAATTTTGACCACCTGAGGTCTAGAAGGCTCTCGAACGTTATGAACACAGAGTGCAGAATTTCCGATATCTCCCCAAGCTGTATCATAAAATATGACGTCACCATTCAGTATATGAGCTGATTCTAGTAATGCAGCGGCGCTCTTCATTTGTAATTGTAACGAAGAATGTGTGGTTCGTGCCTACTCATTACTTTCAATTCTTTGTTAAGACCACTACTGATTTTGGCATAGGTTGTATCCAGATTATGAAAACCGTCTTTTGGTAAATATTGGAAAAATGGGGTCCAAGTTCAATGTATAATGTTTGTCAGTTTTGTAGAGTTTATTTTCAAAGCTGTTACAATTAACACAAATAATAAATAAATAAATCAGGCGATGTTGGGTTTAATGATGACAATAAAAACCTTATTCCTTACCATATTGCTTTATAGAATTGGGAGCGTTTTAGCACAAGCCCATACGCTGGTATCAACTTGTATACAAAGAACCATTGATTTATTTGAGCATAACTGTTTTATGAATTCAACAGACCCGTACACCACTTCTTTGCCAAATTTCTTTAATCCGCGTTTGGGGTTCCACTTCATATAAAGCGAAGGCCGGTGGTCTCTTCAATACATGGTAGTTAGTGGTCTGCTACCTTCTATTATTGGTCGTGGAAAGTCTTCCAAAGAAGTATGATATAAGCTGGATCCTTGGCTCGAAAACAATGCCCAGGAACTGTGCTCTCGACTCCTCTGTCCACATTGTAGAGAGAGGCAGTATCATCATTATAGATTGATCTCATGTTTTGTATGATTTTTCCAGAGATGTTTTAACTCGCATATTATCCTATTTTAAAGTGGCCATTTAAAGGTCTTGGAAGCTATCTTCATATCAAAATGTTCCTGCACCATACAGTGAGATGCTTTCCACACCTGCCCTGATGAAGTATGTATTTTTGTTTATGTGACATCAACTTCCAATAAAATTAAATTGAGGCACTAAACTTTTAATTTTTTTTGTTAAGGACCTCATAATAATATAATAGGTGGACATACTCGAACATTGTATTTGCCCCTTAATTTCCACTTCCTTAAATATAAAATATAATAATAATACAATAATAATAATAGTTAAGCAAAAATCGTTGTCCAATCTAAACCGATCGCGGAAGAATATCACTTGACCCAAAACTGATCCATATCAAACAACATACCTACAGTCCCACATCCTTACCCAACACAACACATATACTAAGAACACCACACCCACAGGAAAATATTTGCTTCAGGTATCAATATTATACTCATTCAAATTCACCAATGACATATCTATCTTAATTTTCATATTGTTAAAAATTCTGACTTAACGTTTCTCTACAGGCTCCTATATAATTAACCTCACTTTGACAGCGATGCTGGTATTAGAACGATACTTTAAATGTGCCATTGTCAAAACTTGATCCCTGAAATTTGTGTTTTCTTTGTATTAAGAAGACGACGTAAGCCGAGCGTTTAATTGTATTCCTTTTTTTATCAGTAATACAACACAATTGCGAACAAGTTGCATTGCGTGTATCTTTCTGCCCATTGTTGTGTTATCCGCCAGGAAAAAACAAGGAGTGGTAAAGAGAAGTAAAAATGCGGACCTATATTTGGTAGCGATTTGAAGGGAAAATTAGGTGTTGATTTATTTAAATTGCATTTGGTTTAAAAAAAAATGGTGCACTGTTGAGAGAGAGGAGATTAAAAATATCACCCACCCAAGTAGCTCCACAATGAGAACTTTAAACAGAGGTTGGCAACACGGGTTTCGGCGATGGACGTCACGGTGTATACCAGTTTTACCACGGATTGGCCAGGCCTCTGGCTGTGACAGTCTGCCGATTCCTGTAATAATCAATTTTCACGTTCATTTCAGGACCTCAGTTTGGAAGGACTTCCGCGGTTGGGAATATTCCAAGAGCTTCGACAGCTAAGGGACATACACAACGGTTACATAAGGCAGGGACACACAGTAACCAGTTCTGCATTGTTATGGATGAGGATGCAGAAGAAGTAGGCAGATGGCATTGGATGACAGAAAAATAATTTTGACGCAATCGTCCAATGCTGGTGCCCGTGGCGTGAGAATGAGGAAACCACCGTGCGTCCTCATAAAAACAGCGCCCCCCCAGATATCCGCCCAATTCGCAGGGAGCTTGATTCCAAGTCAGAAAAAAGTGCTTAAAAGTCACTTTTCTCGTTTTATTCAGTATTCATCTCATAAAATATAAAACAGTATAAATGTAAAACCACATATACAATTTAAACCAGGGCCACATCCTTTGTCATTTTGATTCTCTTTAAGTGAAAATACTCATATTCCCTATATGACCAAAACAGTTTGTCACCGTCCATTTCCTTAAAATGTATGATGTAACCTTTTAATTTAATTCAAAAATGTTTATGAAGGGTAATGAATAATAAAATCATCGCATTGGCGGATTAGTGTGGCTTGTAGTGCAAGGATCTTATGTGAGTGTGGCAATCCGGATAAAATTGTGAATTTTGGTACACAAGTACTTTATACATTGATAATCAACAAAAAATGATGGAAAGCAGTTTGCCAACATCCTTTCATGGCCCCAGCTTGGATTTCAAGGTTACACAGGGGGTTAAAATTTTTAAAAGTTTCGATTGTGTTAAAAGCACACCATAATGTATGTCTGGTTACAGGATTCAAAAACGGTATAGTTTATACTACCGGTGACTTATAGAGTTTGAGGACTTATGGGTAAAAACTGTAAAAATGGTATGAAAATAAAAAAGCTTATTAAAAAAAAAAAAAAAAAAAAAAAAAAAAAAATTGCTCCAATTTTTGTAAAATGTGGTTCAATTGTTGGTGTAGCTCATAGAATGAAATATAGGAATAGTTTTGACTATCTTACATGGTCTGGGTTATTAACCCAAAATGGCGAATAAGTCAAAACAGCTTTGTCAGCTATTGGATTCTATGACTGGACCTATTTGTGGGATACGTGAAGAAAAAATAAGCATAAACGGATAAGGCAAAAATATTAATTATTTCAATCCTTTAAGCTTGAGAAACAATTTGCACCACCATATTAACTGAATCAAAGCAAAACTTTGAAACTTTGACCCATGTAACAACAAAATTGACTTTTGCATTTTTACAGTTTTTGCCCCAGAACTCTGGAACTATAAGCAATAGGATAGTGTAAAACTATACCTTTTGGAATCCTTGTGACCAGACAAACACCATGGTGTGTGCTTTTAACACATTCAGAAATTTTAAAATTTTTGACCCCTGTATAACCTGAAACCCAAGTGGGGGCATAAGGGGGTTGGCAAGGGCTTCCATCAATTTTATGGAATTATGTATAGGATGACGGCATATTGGGAGTGCAATTCGGGATATAATTGCATGCTTGGAGGCATTAATAAATTAACATATGCATTACCGGGGCCACTGTGAGCACGAGCGCTTTAGAGCGAGTGCTCACAGTGGCCCCGGTTATTCCATATATTACTTTATTAAATGCCTCCAAGCAATGCAATTATATCCCCGATTGCACTCCACTAATTGCCTTATCTGTCATAAACCAACATAGCATTATTTTATGCCCATCAAAACATAAATACAATATTAATAACTCTCTTTCTGACATTTTTTTGGATTACTTTAAAAAAAAAATTATAACTAAAATATTTAGTATCTTACGAACTTTCCGCAACACTGGGTTAACTTGCTAAAGTACAAGCATTTGGAGAGAAAGTGTGAAAATTTTTTGTTTTTATACAATGTAGTATTGATTGAAAATTCGAATAGTTACCAGCTCAAGAATAGGTTAGTGCTTTTGGACATAAGCCATGAATTACACTGGAACGTAGGCGATTACGCATTTTCACTACTTACTTCAGCAATCGGATTTGGATGAATCAGCGCATTGATTTACATGCCCGATAATTATTCCGTAAGTTTTCTTGATGTATCGCATCTATTTATATGGTCAAATCGGGGTTATTAACACCCGGATTTTTAAAATAGATAATTGTAGGACCTATTGCCGTTAGAGTTGCTTGTTTTTTACACCATAGATAAGATTGTTCTATTTTAAGGTAGATACTCGTTAAGTGAGTGTCATCTGATTCTTTCCCCGTTCGTAAATCCACATAACCTGGGAGGTTGTGGTAAATGCACTTTTTCGGCCTTGTTTCGTGCATTACCATGGCCAATTGAACTTTTCAAGCGCTTTCACTTGAGCGGGAAGTAAAAGCAAGCATGCCTGCTGACGTGTATTATTAAATCTATTGTTTAATAATCACGCCTGAGATGCACCCACTGATAATGCACGCATGTATTCAAATCGGGGTCATAATGCACGCATGCTATTCCAAATCGAGTAAGCGGTGCATTCCCGAATATAATTTTACGCGAACACAAAGAAAAACCAATCGAAAATAATGCGCTAGTGGTTTATCAATGCCTAAATACTTGTGTGCAAAAATTCACATTTTATCCGAGCGACACTCTTACCCACACAGTCCCCTGTAGATAGGACTTTATTTTTGTTGAATTGCCAACCCGTGTGCATGTTGGGAATTACTATAAACTACTCAATAGATGACTTGTCATTGAATTCTAGGAACTTTGCATTGTCCAGGTTGGTCTTGTATACCTACTCTATTCCTTTGCTATTTTGCTAATTCTCTGGGCAAAGAACGATTTGATATCAACTCACCACGCATGAGGTCGAAATACTTACGGGCTAAGCAAATCTCATTTAATCACCTGTGAACTCTAGGTGTACTTAACACGATTAAAAAGAA
>JAMKCH010047086.1:0-11419 GCA_023653785.1 Ophioderma brevispina
GGCAAAACGGGTTCAAGGTCACTCTAGGGGTAAAATTTCAGTTTCATCGGTTTGTTTTAAAACTGGTGCCAAACTGTTAGTCTTACTGTACAGAAGCCGAAAATATACAGGTTGCGTTGTCAATGGTGTATTGATGATAATTAAGAGGGCAAATAAGGCCATGGTCCACAGGGTCTATGGGAGACCACTAGTCATATCTGTAAAGTCTTACTTTGAAAGGTGAAACACAGATCTATATACATTTTCTTATTTAGTATGACCCGCTGTTGTTAAAACCAGTTTCAACAGAATCGGACCATTCTATAAATAATGACCTTGAACTTTCTTGAGCCTATTGTACTAAAACAATAGATCGTAAATATGGCAAACTATACCTTTTTAGAAACCTTACGAGAAACCGAACAGATTGGTATAAATTTTAAAACAATTTAAACACCTTTATTGTTTACACCTGTACATATTTTGCCTCCTTAAAAAACACATTTTAAAAAATGACACCCATGATTTTCAGATTCTTCATGAAATTCTGTACTGGAAAAACATTGGTGTCAAAATTGTATATAAAAAAACTAAACCAAAACATTAATAACATTTCCCCATGTACTAATAAGGCTTCTAAAGTCACAGTTATTAGGCATACAGTGATGTGTCTACTCTACAGTACCTACCCTAATGGCTACCCTATAGTTGCCCACTAGGTGGAGAGAAGGTGGATTTGGTGTAGACAGTACCGGAGTAGACACGCAGCTACCACATAGCTACCCCGCAGTTACTATGCCGCCATTTTGATAGCAAACAAAATGAGGGTGCTACACACTGGGTCTCTTTTTAGCATTTTTGGATCATTTTTGAGAAAAATCATTAAATTCGAATCAGGCATTGTCAAAAACCCTCATATTCCTGTACATTTAATAAAAAATGCAAATATATGCAAAAAATATCTAAAAAACAAAATTGGCCATGACAAAATACCGTAAGCGCCAAGAGCCGCTGTAACCACGCAGCTACTCCGCAACTGTGCAGACAGCCGCTGTGTGTACACTATCTGTTTATGCAGCAAAAACACACAGAATCCTGGCCAGCGAGTGTACGTCTAGTGGGTAGGTAGCCTATATGTCTACTCGGTGGTAGCTGCACAGCTACTACCATGAAGAAATTGGCTGTGTATTTTGCCTGCCCACTTGGAGGTGGCTTCACTTCAAAAGATTCTCTCCACCCTGACAACTTTCCATTTTTTTTCTGGATTTCATGGGAATAACCAGGACATACAATTTCATAGCTTCAAAATGAAGCCAGTACTTTTTGCTTTTCTAACTGCAACTATCTTTATAAAAAAAAGTGAAAATTGGTCATTCAAGGTTAACATTGATGACAGTATTGATTAAAGCAATGCAATTGTATAATTTACAGCTGATAATACTCTTAGTACTTTGGTAAGAACTATACATGATATAAATAGATGACAATATACAATAATAAATTAGTTTGGTATAATATAGTACACAGATAAGCTGAGTGCTATGTAAAATTACACACTTGTGTTCTTAGAGGCACTTGAATACATCTACAGAATCCAATTTATTCATGAAATACAAAGAAAGCCATTTCAGGTGATCCACCCTGTCCACAGGATGCTAAGTCTGAAATTTCGGAACTTGAGATTCTAAATGGAAACACTTTTGAGCAGCAAAATTTTAACTGGTAAATATTTTTTTTACCAATCCTATGTAACATTTGCTGGCAACACAAAGTAGCACTGACTCTACATTTTACTATGTATTTTACTGTTTTAGCTAAGACATATGATGTATTAGCCCTTGGACAGTTGAAACTCGTATGCTGAGCACCTGTGGCCTCCTTTAGATCAGTTGAGCTCACAAATGATTACAAATTTAAAACAACATTTCTAAAGCAATTTCAATATCGGCATATGCATATACTGAGTAAAGGACTTATTCCGTCCACAACTTTTGGTCCAGGACCACATCCGTTGAATTATTTATAAGGCAGCTATTCACTATTTCAATCACTGACTCTGATGTTTTTGTTGCATTTGCTCACTCTAGCTCACTCTAAAATTTTTAAAATTTTGTGCCTAGAGGAGGATTCGAACGCACAACCTTTGGATTACAAGACGAGTGCCTATAGACGCACACCACACAATCCGAGCCGACAGAAGGTCGTTCATTTGTAATACTTAAATAAATACATTAATAGAATAAAGCACACACATAATCATGAACAGCGCCGCTATGAGACGAGTCGAAAAGATGTGGTCCTGGAATGCAAGTTGCGGACGGAATAAGTCCTTTGCCATATACTGACTTCAAGTGTCAATTTACAGCACAATTTTGATGGCAAAATTCACATCATAATTGAAAGGAATTGCATTATTACTTAAGTGGCTAATACAGTGTAAAAGAATACCTTATGTTTGAAAGAAGATGCTTGTGAGTTATTAAGGTAATTTTGTAAATAAACAAATGGCAATTTATTTGATGGTGTGTAACCTGCAAGGTATCTACTGTCTGAATACCTACCCAAAATCTAATGTTTGTCTATATCAACTATGTCCATCCACTGTAGGACAAAACCTTGACATGTTTCCAAGATGGAAATGGAATATGGCCTACCTTTTTGCACTGGCCTAGGTTGGAAGAGACCCTGGTACCAAGAGTGTTGAGTGCAGGTAACAGACCCCAAGTGATCCCCAACAATTTTCAACAAGGTCTGTAACTTTTACATGTTTAGGAAGGACTCCTCTGATACACAGGACCAAGAGCTTTACATGACTCTCCAAACCATGAGGCACCGGGCACCCATGGATGCCTAAACATTCTATGCAATGCGAGCGAGGAGAAATGACATAATCACAAATACATTTTTAATGCTGCGTGATTATTCAATTTCCATCCTTATAGGAACTATTGGAGTATGACTAAGAAACCATATTCTCGTGGAGTTTGCACCAGGTCACTCAATTGATCTTATATGCTGCTTATGGTTCAGTGCCTTAAACAGCTCAGGCACTCCACCTCAGCATATATACTCTCACTATGCAGCAAGAGAGACATACACATTCTTATGCACATAAATGCTTTGGGTATTTTTTCTTTAAATCTTTGTCAGGATTAAAGGCACTATCAGTGATTTGCTAAATCAGAAAATTGAAAAAATCATCAAAAATCAGATTTTTGCATGGATGTAACAAATACAAGTATCCTAACATGCCCTGCAAATGATACGACCAGAAGCAACCCGATAAAGGCAGAATCGGAAACTTTAGTCATGACTGTCCGAACGGACACTTATTACAACACGTAAATGAATGGAGAATCGTATCTTGGAACACTGCCGGTTTCTTCGTTTTTCTGTCAATTCTTCAGTTGGAAAAAGTAACTTATGGGATTTCTATAGACTTATCCTTCACTTTCAAGCCATTCTTGCAAATTTCAAATATTTTGACTCTTTCTGATAAATCACTGATAGTGTCTTTAACAGACACTTCCTCTGCATCTTATCATGTTTTTACTATTCTGATGTCGTTATATTTATTGTTTTCATCTTTGGTTTGATTCATCTTTGATATTGTTCATTCTGTTTTGGGTATGTTCAATAGGCTTATCAACATCTGCACAGACTTTCCCGGTTCACATTCTTTTGTGCATCATGCTTTGGGTATGATCTCCCATTTAAATTATTTCATAATAACTAAGCTGCATTAGGTTTCCCATATTTTCCACATAGTTTTGCCTGCATCCTGTTTTTGCTTCATTACCTTAAAAATTGGGCACGAAATTGATATGCGGTTTTTCCTTGTCATATTTTATTTGTACTGTTCAGATGCCTTTGTTACCTGTTTTAATGACTGATTTCCCTCAATTATTGTATTTCATACTTTGTGTAATTTCTTCATATATTAAGAAAAAAACCATGTATTATAGGTTATCAATCGCTACTGGATTATGTAATGCTGTACTGATGGAAAGTTCAAATAAATTTTGATTATTGGATTGACCTGCTCTGTCCTACACATGTTTACTGTGAAGCACTTACATAAAATTTCAGATTTTCTGTCCATTAACAGTCAAAAAATTAAAAAAAAAAGTGGGCCAAGACCCCTGTTAAACAACCCCATTAGAATTGGAATTAAGCTTTTTTAGAGGATATCCTTGGACCATAAATGAAAAGGAAGTGCTAAGATAAGGAAATACACTAAACTAGTACTCTTAAAGACACCCAAAACAAGCCGAACTCGAATTTACGCGATGTGTAAAACATGTCCCCGCAAAATGCCGCGATCACTAACATGCGAAAATGCAACGAAAAAACACCCCACCCCTCCACAACAACCCGCCAGCACCCTACCCCATCCCAACACTCTGCAACAAGCCCAAAGACCCCGGCAACACCCCAACCCCTACCCCGCAACACCCCACACACCTCCCCAACCCTACTGCCAACACCAACCCACCCTCTCCTTAACACCCCTAACACAAACCCCCACAACATCCCAAAACCCTCCGCAAAACCCCAGCCCCATTTCCCAACACTATCACCCCTCCCCCAGCACCCCGCAACACACCACCGCCCTAACACCATGTAACACCCCACCCCCTCTTCAACACACTGCAACACAATACCCTTTCGCGAACCCTGCCACCACCCCACCCCATTGCCCCCGCAAATACCTAACCCCCTCCCCAACAACCTAACCCCTCCCCAACACCTAAACCCCTTCCCCAACACCCCACCCCCTCCCCAACACCCCACCCCTCCCCTATGACATAGTAGTCTCATGCAGCGAAGAATTTTGCCTATCCGATGTACCGTTTCAGGAGATACAGCATTACGCATTATTTCATTAGCTTCATTTGCATACCTAAGTCACTGTCCGCATATATCACATACTTTCACAATTGCAAAAACGGATGTGCCGCCATGATAGGGCTTTATGCAGCACAGAAATTTGAGTATCCAATGTACCAGTGTCATAAATATACCAATTACGCTGATTTTGCATATTATCTAGATATTGGCAATTACTTCAAAATTACCCAAAATACATCCAAAAATTAATCAGGTCGAGAAACTCTTCAGCCCGCTTCCTTCACCAAGGTACATCATGATACGCCTTACGGAAAAACTCCAGCAAACTTGTACAAGGCCTTGCAGGAATATTTTCAAAATTTGCAAATTAGATATTAATAGCACTATGTTACGCCCAAAATCTAATCAAGTCGAGAACTCATCAACACGTTTCTTTCCACCAAGTGGACATCATTGTTGCCCTTATTGAACTCCAGATAAAATCGATACAAAAAAAAACAAAACGTGGGTTAACATTTTAATCACAGGACGGATGGACGAACCGATGAAAGGACCTAAAAACGGACGGACACTTGCTCATTTTATAGTCCCCGTTCCGAACTCGTTCGGCCGGGACAGTAAAATATGTATCAAAATTGTACAGTTACTTGTGTGACATTAAGTGAACTAGATTAGGAGAGGTACTTACATAAGCAGATAGTACCTTTGAGTAAGATCTGTAGGGTGAAGTAAATTGGTTTGACAATCTAGGATTACACCTTTGCACATCCTGAACAACACATTCAATCCAAAGGTGTATTGATTACCCAAGGGTTTTTGTTGCTTACAAAGACTGGCAATTAAAAATACTTTGTGAAAATACACAGAGTTACCATTAATGGCCATTAAATAAATATATATTTATGTTAACAAAGGCACATCTATTTTTTTCCCAAAAGTGGTAAAAACCCCAAAAAAAATCTCCAATTGTCTTTAGGAAACCCTGCTTTACCAGAAGTCGCTTCAATTTTTAGACCATATTAATGACCATCTTCCCACTGTTGTCTTTAAAAACCCATTACCTGGACCTGGCTAGGCAATTTCCTGGGCTTTGCACACCAATGACTTTAGCGGTAAAAAGATTGCCAGGTGTAACACGTGCCAACACAAACGTGTGGGCAGACCAGACGATATCGGGTTAAAGTTTCATTGAAAAAGGGAGAGTGAGAGACATTGTTGTATCTAGAAATCAAGGGCAGTTTACTGCAAGAGTTGTCTATATCTCACTTAGCTTTAGCAATGGTTTAGGTTCATGTGCTAAAACAATGAAACCGCTTGAAGCAAATCTGTACCAAAAGTGACTCAAAGTCCAGGGAAGGGTAAATCGGAAACGGCCACCTTTAAGGTGTTTTTTTTGTGTCTGCCATGGTTTAATATTTATCTAGCATTTGTTATTGAGTTAATAATAATGACAAAAAGTTTTATTATGATAAAACTTTCATTAGATAAAAATTTTCACCATAAATCATAATATCACACTTTATTTCTGTAAAACCCACATGTCCATAGCTTATGAACATTGTTCTAGCGACAAATAGCAATGGTGTTATAACATAAACAGACAAGATACAAGCCTGTTATTCTTTGTTGGATCCAAAAGTCATGGTAGTGGCTTGTCGTGGTGTCAGGATTATTTCAACTCATGATAAGGTGTCCGCGGGCGCGTGTATACATGATCAGGGGCGGATCCAGGATTGAAAAAACATCAAAATTACCGGGGGCTGAAGGCTGTAAAATGGTCCAAAATAGCACAAAATGGGCTGATTTTGCAAGGAATTGCAGAATTACCGGGGGGCCGCGCGCCCCTCCGCCCCTCCATGGAATAGCGCCTGATGATATGGATGCTCCTAGCATGGCCCGCTTTGAGGTTGGGCGGATTGGGAACAGTCAGGTTTTCACACTACTTTATTGGCAAAATGGCTGATATGTATCATGTTACGTTGTGACTCTCTGTACCACAGGAACGACAGCATAATGTCCCCTCCGAAGTATGGTCTACCAAGGCCATCAGTTGATAGTAATTACCAGATTGTCTGTAATAAATGCCCCGGGGTGCATTTTTTTTTAAAGGGGCATTGATTATAGTAGATCCATTTATTTCTGTTATAGATTCCACTGCAAACCATAGCCCAGGGGTTCTCAATAGGCGGGGCCCGCGGGCCAAATACGGCCCGCCAACCATGATTTTTGGCCCTCAAATTGCTCAAAAATATAAGGAAAACATAAGAAATTCAGGTGTTTTAGGCCTCTAGTAGGGACATTTCAAATATGTTTGGGCATTCTATAGGCCCTTCAGCTAAATAATTGAGAACCCCTGCCATAGCCAGTACCCTCTGAGAATACCATGGTGCTCCATTTGCAAAAGGATTGATGTTTAAATGTGCAACAAGAGATTTCAAATAAACAAAAATGTCTTGAAAAAATGTTTTTTTTTTAAAAATTCAGATTTTTGCAATGGCGTAAAAGCTTCTTCAAAAATATCCCCACCTGACAAGACTAAGCTGAGAACTGGTTCCTTTGGTACCAAAATTTTGTATAGGGAGCAATAGGAAATTCAACCTACTGTTATATTGAAATATAAGCATATACCAAAACCACCTTTTGTTTTCATATAAGTAATTTCTGTAGCCACAATAAAAGGTAGGGAATCTATTGCAGGTCTAATTCTATATGAAATCACTAATATCACAAGAAAATATTGATGACTTGAATCTCTCGTTGCCCCTTAAAAACAAGCTCAAAACATCAACAATTGCCTGCCATCACAAATGTACGAAAATAGCATACCAGCATGCTAAAAACTGGTTTAACACATTTACCTGAACAATGTAATTTCTATGAAAACTTACACGTATCTAGGTATCTACAGTTCAATTTGACAACATACCAGGTGAGCTGTGCACACATTAGCCAGTTTCAAGCTGGCAAATCTGCCACAACTTTTGCAATCCCAATTGTCAATGATCAGTATTGACATGCATTGCATGATTTTTGGTATTTTTAGAAACATTTGGTCAAAAAAATTAAAGATCCATGGCCCGATCGCTAATAGCCTCGTCCCCAGATTTTACCGGAAGTGGTCAACATTTTGGTATCAGAAGAAAGCTACTATTTTTCTCATTTATTCTGTGAAATCTTAGGGCAAAAGGATATTTGGTTTGGAAGTTATGAAAGGAAGTGACAATCAATTACGTATCTTTTAATACCTCAGAGCTAGAAATAAATGATGGACAGAGGGGAAAAGGGTGCCGTGCCTTGGGACTAAGAAAAGTAGCCCAATTTTGGGCAACCCGCGGCGGCCTTTTCTTAGGCGCGGCAGATATGTAAAAAGTAGCCCAATTGTGCAGATAAACCGCGGTGTTGGCAACACTGCATAAAATGCTTTTGAATACATGCAATAAGATACTTTTTGGCAACCTTACCCAATCCTCATAAAGCCAACAGTTCAACATTATCCATATAAATTCTATGGTGTCACAAGACATGGCAGTCGATGAGGCATAGGTTAGGAAATAGCAAAATTATGAAAACGATTACAGGTTTTACAATTACCACAGCAGAATTTGATGCCACTTAATGAGCTCCTAAAAATTTGTTAATACAATATAAAGTGCCCTGCCAACTTGATACTTGTACAGACAACATTGCTTTAAAAAATTACGTTGCAAGATTGCATCGTTCAATTTCACTCTAAATGGATATAATTGTGCATCAGTGCTGAAATGCATAATATTGCAATAGGGATGGCTGACAAAGTACAGGCTGTATGTGAGAGCTTATTCTTTCAACAACAAAAAAGCTTCAGTAAAATATGCATAACTTCACGACTTACTAGTTTGGAATACAATAACTGGAATCTGTTTCCTTACACACATTCACCATGTTTTGCAATTGTATCATTACTTAAGACAATGCAAGTTGAGTTACAAAAGACAGAAATGTCTTAAAGTGATGGGTAAGTCTGTGCTCGCATCGCAAACACCCGACTAAAGATGCAGCTTCAAGTCGCTTCGGCGAAAGTAACAGAAATGGCATAAACAGCAAGACCATCGCTGGTTCAAGTTGATGCTAAGAGGAGACAACTTAATTTAGAGGAAATACAGGAAAGATTAAAAACACAGGAGAATACTTGACGCTGAGATTCTTTAAATCTCACCTGATGTTGCATCGACCAAGTGGTTTGTTTTTATCAGCTGGTGCTCGAGGCATTTTGGGGGGTCAAGGTCAAATCCAGCGTCTTGCAGCACCATTTCGCTCTGCAGTTTTGTTGTACTTATCCTCGAAATTTACCACTTTCTGTAGGATGTTAACTTCTAAAATTGGTGTTGAGACATGATCATCGAGGATAATGTTGAGGTATGAAAATGTTACGTTGTGTCCATGCATCTTTAACGTGTAAGTAAGTGGTTTTAAGATGGCTTACAAAATGACCACAGACCAAAGGGCAGAGAAATAATATTTGCATGTATCTTGTGCAAATGCCCCCAGGTTTTCTACTTTCTGACACCTGTTAGATGTTAGTCACAAACATTCTCTTTAGAGACAATGCCATTCAAGAATGTTCAAGGAGCATGGAGCATAGCATGCATCTTAATATGATGTAAAAATACAGGCAAGGAAATCTGAAGATTATTTGTAAATGTAACTAAGTGAAAGCTAAAGCTGCACCTCCTCTGAAAGTGAACTATTTGTATACCATCGAAAAAAATTAAAGGTGGGACTTGACATTCTGGTGGAAAGAGCCCTCAGGGTATGGATTCCACTTTGATGGATTCCAACTTCTGAGCATCAAAATTGATCAAACTTCACATGACTGACAAAATTGTTACAATTCAGAAACAGATATCACAAATTATCAAGATTCCACTATAATTATATTGCTAGCAAAATAATAAATTAAAACATGATAATTTTCAAGTACTTATACTTTGGTTTCTGTTTGCACAGCTGTTTTTGCTGTTGCTGTTGATGCGCTGCTGCAGTTGTTTGATGTTGCTGCTGCTGATGATGTTGCTGCTGCTGATGATGTTGCTGCTGCTGATGATGTTGCTGCTGCTGATGTTGCATAAAATTCCTATATTCCAACTCCCTCAGTAAAGACTGCCTGTAAGCCTCATAGTCCATGACCACATTTTCAAGGTCGGCTTTGTCAGTCTAGAAAGCATGACTGGAACGCATCAAGTTCTTGTATTCTGAAGAGCTCCCACTTGAGTTTGTGGTCATGCTCTGGGGAAGCCTTGTAGAAAACTTCGAGCCATTTGGGATTTCTGAAAATGTTGACAAGTGGGAAGGTCATTTGGAAAGAATTTATATTGTGCCACAACCCCATGAATTCGGCAGCCTCAACGGAATAAACTGTATGTTGAAGGATGTGGTGGCAGAATACCGAATTCATCCCGGTCTTTGTACAACAAGTTAAGTTTGATATCATCAGTGAATCAAATTGAGGGGATATGTGAACATTTGCCAAAGTGTTGCTCATCGTGTAATCTGTAAGGCAGCTACTGTATAAGTCGATATTTTCGCAAACAGACTTTTTCGTGAATTTTCCAGTGACTGATATTTCACAAGTTTTAATTATTGCAATTGTAGAAAAAAATCTGAAATAGAAATTCCAAACAAGAAATGTTTACAGAGCTGTCAATATTAAGATTTTGGACAGGGGAGATTGTTTGGAATCAGGGAGATTTGATCTGGCCTTCAGGGCGATTTAAAAAAAAATAAAATTAATGAGCGGTTCACAGTATAACAGCTAGGTCCCTCAGAGGGATCTAGGCAGGGGTTGGGGTGGTGCCTTAAAGCCCAAGGATTTTGTTGTCTTTAAGATTTCAATTGAAGGTCTTTCCCCATTTAAGGAACTTTCAATAGGAAATTGGTTGATTATTTTTTTTTAAATAAATAAGCCTTTGAATATCATATGTTAAACTGACTTGTCAAGGGCACCAGCAAATACTATACTTGTTCATAAATGAATAGGACATGAAAGTAATTCCATTTTATGTGCGTGCCTCCTGCCACAGGCGTGCTGTGTGTGTACATCACGAACTGCGTGTGCAGCGGTAGTGTGCAGTGGTACCCACACTAAAATATAGAATTGCGGTGTTAAGAGACTTTTTATTGGTGGAACAAAGTATAGAAAGTATGCCCTGTGCACCTTTTTAGTAAGAATGTGACACCTTTAGTAAGATAATTTGGAGATTCTTTAACTTATACACTTCCAGAGGATTTCAATTGAGGGTGGGGTATACTCACCTTTATACAAATACGGGATTAGGTGGTACCCTGCATTGGCTTGTGTGTAGCCTGCTTGACTAAGTTGATGGGGATTACCGGTGTGACCTTCAGGGTAGTGTGAAGGGTATGGCAGTTGTCTCGGCAGGGGTGGGGTGGGCTCATAAGGAAGAAACTTGGGTGCATTGGGATGCCTATACTGAGCTGTCTTGGTGATATGGCTGTAGAATTGAATAGGATATACATGTTTAAAGTAAAATCAGGCAGTTACAATAATCAAAAAGCCAAATTTTACATTTGGAACTACCTGACAGTTGTA